>OU343224.1:105699184-105724630 GCA_910596185.1 Chrysanthemum makinoi | reverse complement strand
GGTCCTTGTACTATTCAAGATTTACAGGTTTAGTCCTTATGATAAGATTGGAAAAATTTCAGGATCAGCCCTACACTTTCAGAAAATTACATGAATGGTCCTTGTGATAACATAACCAAACAGATCCCTTTTATTAATTAAACCCAATACCAAATCCAACCCAGCTGCTGGCCCAACATAACCCAAGCCCAAGTCAACCCCCATCCCTGGTCAAACCCACCAAAACGTGCCAATATACCACCCCTATGCTCATCTTCTCCCCATGGTCGTTTAAGCCAAAACCACCTGGTTTTTCCACCACCTCCACCTCATCACAGATATCTAAAACACTCATCATCATCACCTTTCCACCTGTAAACCAGCCCACAACCATTTAATGCTTCCCCACCATTTCACTTTCACTGTAGCACACACTAACCTTTTTTTTGAAAAATCACCACTAGCTCCATACCTACTATCTAATCTGTCCCCCTCCACCTCCACAACACCCCAAGCTTCTTTAATTACAGCAGAACTGCTCTAAATCCACTAGTCTCAATTTTGGCGCCAATTTCAGTTTAAACGGATGAGATGAGTTTGACTCATCCAATGGCTAAGATTGTTGATGGGATTTGTTCAGAAGCATGTGACGGTCTCAAAAAGTCTATAAAGAAAGAGGAAGAAGCAATGGAGAAGATATCTAGTGTAATTTAGTTTATTTTTATGTCGACTTAGTCAATTTTCCAATTCCAGTGTAATTTCAATATTTCAAGTACTGTTTTAATCATTCTCAGTGTATTGTGAAACTTTTTAAAGCATCAATCTCAAGTCTTAATTATCTTTCCAGTTTTTGCATTTCCAAGTTCAAAAATCTCAAAATGTTTCAATGTTGTTATTAGCTGTTGTGTTGAACTGAATTAGCTAACATAAGCTCCTAGGAAGCTTATTTGAGCTTTTAGATACCTTAAAATTCAGTTTAGAACTAAAAAGAGAAAAATACCAAAAATTACAAATAAATTAGTGAAAATTCAAAAATCACAGGATAAATGAGCAAGAAGTGAAGGTTGGATTATTGGATGGGAATGGGTTAGTGAACCTGTGGAGGTTCTATAGGAAGTATTTCTTGATCCTTGTTCTCAGTTTTCAGTTGGAAGCCACTTGTAAGCCTCTTGATCTATTTTGGCATTTTACTGTGTAAGTCAGTCCTAAGCTTGATTCTCTGCATGTTTATGTTCATTAGTATTAGTTGAGTATAATTAAGCTTTAAAAATAGTCCCTTGTTCTTTTTAATTTATAGTTAATAAAATTTTATTTTAAGCAGTTAAAATAGAATAAGTGTAATCTCTGAGTTGTATGTTGTTATTACTGTTGTTTATTGTTTCTTTAGTCTTAATAAATGATAAAATAAGGTCTGTGATCCATGGCAATGTCTTAATCTGTGTTTTGCTTTGAAAATCATCCAAACAACTTCATAAAAGACTGTTTGTATTTGCTCGCTTAACTGAGCTTAAGGACAGTTGAGTTGTTGTTTGTACTTGTTTCATGTCACTTTAGTATCTAATAGTTCAGTGCAACAATAAAATCCAGTCATTATTTAGTTAAAAGTCAAAATCTCTTTTAAATTTCCTTAAACAGTTAACTGTTAGGAATTAGGATTGCTTAATTCATTTTATTAGCTTAAAAGTTGTTAGCATAGCTTAATATAACCTTATTACACCTTAATATATCATAATAAATCAATAGAATCAGTTGTAAGTTCATTAAAGTCAAACTTAGTTCATAATTTAGAAAGTCAAATTTTACTTAAGTCAGTTTTTGAATAAAATTCATAATTTTAGTGTGTGCTTAATACTAAGAACTAGCTTATATCCTTTTGGAATATTAAAATTTTGTTGCTAAATTTAATTAGAAAAATAGTATTTTACTTTTACTCAGCTTATATATAGCTTATTTATTAGATTCTTTCAAGGCCTTTTCCAAAGAAATGCCCTGTGCACACAGTTAGCTATCTAGATTCATAAGCCCTTACAGAGCTTATTAATAAGTATTAGCTTATATAATTTAGCTTTTTAAAAAGATAACCTACTCATTTCTTTAGTCCAGTGTTTACTTTCCAATTTCTAGCTTATTAAATAGGCCTGCTCATAGATTCTAGTTCTGTCCATTTTATCTAGTTCAAACCAGTTAGTCAGTGTTTTCCAATTTTTCAAAAGCTTCTCACAAGCTGATTTGTGAAAGCCAATCTTTGTAATTCAGCTTTTTGGATAGTTTACTTGGTCAACTTGCTTGTTCAATTGCTTATTTTCATTTCTGAGCTTATTCAAGTGCTTAAATAGTAGCTAGAAGGTGCCTAGTGATTTAAAAGGGTGTATTGTATAACAGTGGTGACTTGTGCTTATTTATAGCTTATTCAGTGCTTATTAGTAGTTATTGTGCTTATTCAGTGTTCATACTAGCTTATTTACGCTACTCAGTTTATCTCATTGTACCTTTTGCTTATTTTCTAGCCAATACCATTTTAGCTTAATCTTTGTACTTATTCATTTTCAAAAAGCCAACTGTGACAAAATCATAAGCTGGTTCAGTGCTTATTGGTCATTTTCATAAAAAGTGGTAGTTGTGAAATTTGCTTATTTTCTTGTACTTAATAAGTGTGTAAAATAAAAATCTAAAAAAATGTTTAGCAAAAGGGGTAGGCTCGAACCTGAGACCTCCCCCTTAGGAGCGTGTTAGAAGGGTACCTGGATACCAATTGCCCTTGGGACTTGTCTCGTTCAAATCATGCACAATCAAATATATAACCACCTTTTGTCAGTTTAAGCTTATACGCCTTATTTAGCTTATTTCTAGCTTATTCGAACTAGTTTTTCAGTTTTTGTATTTTTTATAAAATTGTATTAGTATTAAGTATTTTATAAAAAAGTTTCAGATTTTTTTAAATAGTTTTAGTATTTTTAAACATTTAATTAGTGTAAAATCTTATTTAATTCATAATAAAAATATAAAAGTCTAAAAAATATAAATCTTTTTTCTAAAATTTTCTTTTGTCATATAGTATGTAAAAAAAATTGTTTTTACACTTGTAGGACTTTTATTTCATAAATTTTACGCTTTTGCTTAGCACTCGCGTAATTTTAGACATAACGTACGTTTTCATTTTAAATCTAGTTTTTAGATAATTTAAGTTTACGTTTTAGTTTAAATAGTTTATTTAAGATATTTTGTTTTATAAAATCACAAAAACATCATTGTAAAAATAGTGATAGCGTTTATTTAATATATTTTATCTTTTATTTCTTTTAATTTGCATTTAAGTCGCTGTAATTTATAAATCTTTTCTTTAGGTAATTTTCCATCAATATCCTTACTGATCACTATCCTTAGTGATCATTCTATCATCTGATCAAGTGTTTATACACCAATTCATCCTCCGTGGGACTTAACGACCCAGGAATTCCCTATATTCCTCTGATCTTAAATTGCATTTGTGTCTTAACTGTTTTAAGTTTCTTACGGTTGACCATTCACAAGTGGCTAGCTTGCGTGAGATAACTTGACGGTTTTGCACAAGATCAAATTTTGGCGCCGCTGCCGGGGAGGCTGTAAGCGTGTTCTAAGCATTTTTCAGACCCGTACTTGCACATATACCACAGTTTGTAAAAAAAAATTTCTGTAAAGTTAATATAAATCAAAAAGTTCATTAACACTTTTCCTAAAGTGTTAAAAACCCAAAAACAATATAAAATAACAAAACAATTGTAACGTTTTCTAGCTTGTGTTTCTTTTAAGGTGATTCTTAAGGAGATACGATTTGGTTAAACGAGACGATATCAAAAATATTTTCCAAAAGTTTTAAACCCCTTTGCACAGATCATTACCTACGTCTTTTCAGTGGTACTTAATATATACATAAAAATCAACCACCGCAAATCAAGGCAGTACACCTACTAACTGGGGTGTGACCATAATAAGTTCCCGAACCACAGATTTAAAACTTGCCTTTGTGTCCTTTTGATTTGGTGTACCTTTTTCAAAGAAGCCATTTCATTTGTGATTATTGGTTAAGTTCACTTGTCGTTTTGCCTCGCATTTGTTTTGAAAATTGATTTTTATACTTAGTGCATGCGTACTCGTTCTTCCAGTTCTACAAGTCCACTTTCAGAACTTGGAAAGATTCCTTGTAGACGTAGAGGACGCTCGCTCCTTCACCGTGGATCGAGGAACGCCTACCACCACCACCACGCCGTAATGGCGAAGATAAGCCGATGAATGAGCTTCTCCAAGCACCCATCGAGGGTTACGGAGATGCCATTGTTGTCCCAGCCATCGTGGCTGAGACCTTTGAGCTCAAAACCGGTTGCTTAATCTTGTAACCCAAAGCCAATTCTATGGTTTTGAGCGGGATGATCCTCATGCACACATTCGATGGTTTAACAAGATTGCATCTACCATCAAGTATAAGAATGTCCCACATGAAGCTATCAAGCTTCTTCTGTTCCCATTTTCTCTAGAGGGACAAGCCCGAAATTGGCTTGAAAAACAACCCCTCGCTCCATTGAGACATGGGAGGATCTAGTTACCAAGTTTGTTAACGAATTCTATCCTCCATCCCGAACTACAAGTCTTAAGAATGAGATAATGAAATTTTCTCAGAGATTTGATGAATCATTCAGGGAGGCATGGGATCGTTACAAAGAATTGCTCCGCAAGTGTCCACATCATGGTTTTACCGAGTTAATGCAAATTGATACTTTCTATAATGGTCCGAGACAAGTGACCAAGACTCTTTGAATGCCTCCGCGAGAGGTAATTTCCTTAGCAAAACCACAAAAGAAGCCTTACAAATCATTGAAAACAAGTCCCAGGTCCGTTCTTTCCGCACAAAGGCATATCAGACTCAGTCTAATGTCGGACCTTCTACTTCATCTCCCGTGAGTACATCTAGCACCGATGCTAAGATTGATAAACTCACAGATATTGTTCAAGCTTTGGTTCTTGCTAACCAAAAGAAAGTCACTTTCACTCAAACACCATCACATGGTGAAGTGAAGAAAGTTGAAGTTTGTGTTACTTGTGGTGGTCTTCATGCATACTACAACCTATCGCCACCGATGGTAGTCCTTTTGAAGCCAATGCTATAGCCGGTACTTCAAATCAAGGAGGTAATCAATACCGTCCTCATAATGAACCAAACTACCGTGCTAATGCTTATCAGTACCACCCGTTTTAACCGTAATCCTAACCGAATCGAACCAACCAAGAATGAACCAAGGTTATCAAAACCAAGGTAATTTGTATCCTGGACCCAATCAAGGTTTCCAACAACAAGGGAACCTTCATCAAAACAATTTCAATCGAGGGAATCAGTTTCAGGGGAATGTGAATCCTAATCAAAGGAATTTTCAACAACAAGGTCATAATCAAAACATCCGACCTCAGAATTTCCCTCCACATCCTCCAGTACCATCATCTGATGAGTTATTGAAGCAGTTCATGAAATCCCAATATGAAATGAACAGGTTGTTGGTCAGATTGCCGATCTCAAAAGTCTTTAAATGATCAACCCTTGGGCTCAAGAAAACTTCCGAGCAACACGATCGCTAACCCGAGGGGCGATGCTAAGGCGATCACAACCGAAGTGGTGTTTCATACAATGGACCCACTATTCCCTCTTCTTCTTCTTCTTAAGGTAGTGGAAAGTGAACCTAGGACACACAATGGACCTTCGACTCCAATGCCTCCTCCACTAGGAGAAATGAGTCAAGTTATCAAGGAACTTCCTGTTAATAATGGAGGAACCAATGATGTCCAACCTCAAGATGTCCGTAAACCCAAGTCTAATCCAGAGTTGTTTTGAACCACCAGTAGCTCCCGTTGAAAATACCATATCCAAATCTTCTATTCCTTATCCATCGCGTTTGAATGAGCAAAAGCTCCGTGAAAAAGCTAATCATCAAATGGACAAATTTTTTCAAATTTTCCAAGAACTACATTTTGACATAAGCTTTGCGGATGCTATCATGCTGATGCCCAAGTTTGCATCAACTCTCAAACACATGTTAAGCAACAAGGAAAAGCTGTTTGAAATGGCTAAAACTCCTCTTAACGATAACTGCTCTGCAGTTATCCCAAGAAGCTTCCAAAGCTTGGAGATCCCGGAAAATTTCTCTTACCTTGTGTATTTCCGTGAATGGTTGAATGCTTTGCCCGCAGATCTTGGTGCAAGCATCAACCTCGATGCCTTATTCAAGATGGAAGAAACTTTCTCTTCCGGAACTTACTCCTACATGCATGACTCTCGAGCTTGCAGATCGTACAATATCCCGTCCTCTTGGCATTGCCGAGGACGTATTTGTGAAAGTAGGAAAGTTCCATTTTCCAGCCGACTTCGTGGTTGTTGATTTTGATGCCGATCATCGGGTTCCTCTCATTGTTGGTCGAGGATTCCCGAGAACGGGCCGTGCTCTCATAGATGTATTTGAGCAAGAAATCACATTACGTGTTGGTAATGAAGCTGTCACCTTTAACCTTGATCAAACTTCGAGGTACTCCGCAAATTATGATTCTGAATCGGTTAACCGAATAGATATCATTGATGTTGCTTCTGAAGAGTACTCGCAAGAAGTTCTTGGTTTTGATCATAATTCTTCGAGTGATAATCTCACTCATTCATCTCAACCTATCATCGCAAATTCTACTCCTTCTCTCACCCCATTTGAGGAAAGTGACTTCATCTTGGAAGAGATTGAAGCCTACTTGTCTAGTGATTCTGTTCCATGGGAAATTGATCACGCTCCCATCGACATCGAGGGGGACATACTTCTCATTGAGAAGTTGCTTAATGATGATCCATCATCATCTCCACTCCCTCCCGTCGAACTTCATAACAAGGAAATCAAGTCAGTTGAGAAAATCAAGAATTTCCCGAGGTTGAGCTTAAGGACTTACCGCCTCATCTCGAGTATGCATTTCTAGAAGGTGATGATAAATTACCCGTCATTATTGCTCGAGATTTGGGTAAAGATGAAAAAGTGCTCTCATAAAATCTTGAAGTCACACAAGCAAGCAATTGCTTGGAAACTCTCCGACATTAAGGGTATCAACCCCGAATTTTGTACTCACAAAATCTTGATGGAGGATGACTTCAAACCAGCAGCTTCAACATCGAGAGAAGAGTAAATCCAAAAATCCATGATGTTATCAAACAAGAGGTTCTCAAACTTCTTGATGCAGGATTGATTTACCCTATCTCAGATAGTCCTTGGGTTAGCCCAATTCATTGTGTTCCTAAAAAGGGTGGCATAACTGTTGTCACAAATGAAGAAAACGGGTTAATTCCAACTCGACGGTTACGGATGGCGTGTTTGCATTGACTATCGTAAGTTAAATGACGCCACCCGTAAAGACCATTTTCCTCTACCCTTCATGGACCAGATGCTTGAGAGATTAGCAGGGAATGAATACTATTGTTTCCTTGATGGTTTCTCGGGGTACTTTCAGATCCCCATTGATCCAAAGGATCAAGATAAAACTACATTCACCTGCCCATACGGAACATTTTCTTACTGACGTATGCCTTTGGCTTATGTAATGCTCCCGCACGCTCCAACGATGTATGATGGCCATTTTCCACGACATGATCGGGGAAACAATGGAGGTGTTTATGGATGACTTCTCGGTCATTGGGGATTCGTTTCAAACATGTCTCTCTCATCTAGATAAAATGCTCAAACGGTGTGAAGACACCAATCTTTGTCTAAACCGGGAGAAAAGCCACTTTATGGTCAAAGAAGGCATAGTCCTTGGCCATAAGATTTCAAAAATGGGATTGAGGTAGATAGAGCAAAAGTCGATGTTATTGCTAAATTACCTCATCCTACTACCGTCAAAGGTATTAGGAGTTTTTAGGTCATGCCGGTTTCTATCGTAGATTCATACAAGATTTTTCCAAAATCGCCCAGCCTATGACCCATCTTCTTGAAAAGGATGCTCCTTTTATCTTCTCACCCGAGTGCATCATAGCTTTTGAAACATTGAAGAAAAAGCTTCCTGAAGCACCCATTCTCGTGTGCTCCCGATCGATTTACCCTTTGAGCTCATGTGCGATGCAAGTGATTTTGCTATCAGTGCAGTCTTAGGGCAACGTAGAAACAAGCATTTTCAGCCTATCCACTACGCAAGTAAAACTATGATGAAGCTCAAACTCATTACACCACCACGGAAAAAGAGCTATTAGCCGTGGTGTATGCATTTGAGAAGTTTCGCCGTACTTAATCTTGACCAAATGCGTGGTGTATACGGATCACTCGGCTCTTAAATATCTCTTTGCAAAACAAGATGCAAAGCCGAGATTGCTTCGTTGGATTCTCCTCCTCCATGAATTTGATATCATTATACGTGATAAAAAGGAGCCGAGAATCTAGCTGCCGATCATCTGTCCGATTAGAAAACCCTCACCAGGATGTTTTCAAGAAAAGGAAATAAATGAAACATTTCCTCTCGAGACACTCAATGCGGTTTCTTTTCGTGGAAATTCTACCACCCCATGGTTTGCTGACTTCGCAAATTACCATGCGGGTAACTTCATTGTGAAAGGGATGTCGACCCAACAGAAGAACAAATTCTTCAAAGATGTTAAACATTATTTTTGGGACGACCCCTTCTTGTTCAAAATCTGTGCGGATCAAGTCATCCGACGGTGTGTTTATGGACAGGAAGCTATTGACATTCTCACAGCTTGCCATGTTGGACCCACCGGGGCCATCATAGTCCAAACTACACCGCCAAAAAGGTGTTTGATTCCGGATTTTATTGGCCCACAATCTATAAGGATGCCCACGATTTTGTCAAAGCTGTGGACGCTTGTCAACGTCACGGAAATATATCTCAAAGAAATGAAATGCCGCAAAATACCATTCAAGTTTGTGAGATATTTGACATATGGGGTATTGACTTTATGGGGCCATTTCCTTCGTCTCGTGGTAACAAATACATACTCGTGGCTGTTGACTATCTGTCAAAATGGGTTGAAGCAAAAGCTGTACCCACCAATGATGCCCGAGTTTTTGTGAAGTTTTTAAAATCTCTTTTGCCGGTTTGGAACTCCGAGAGCGATAATCAGTGATCGTGGTACACATTTTTGCAATGACCAATTTGATCGTGTCATGCAAAAGTATGGTGTTACCCACCGTCTCTCTATTGCATACCACCCCCAAACAAGTGGGCTGGTGGAAGTTTCAAACCGTGGTATTAAAAGGATCCTTGAAAGGACAAGAGGCTTAAAATCGTGCATCCCGGTCGGATAAACTTGATGACGCACTCGGGCTTTTCGTACAGCTTACAAAACACCCATTCGGTGTACTCCATACAAGCTAGTGTACGGAAAGGCATGTCATCTTCCGATTGAACTAGAGCACAAGGCTTACTAGGCCTTAAAACATGCAAACTTCGATATACAGACAGCTGGTGATCACAGAAAAGTTCAAATGAATGAACTAAATGAACTCCGTGATCAAGCATACGAGAACTCTTTGATCTATAAACAAAAGACAAAGAAGATTCATGACTCTAAAATCAAGAACCGCGTTTTCAACGTTGGTGATCGAGTCCTTCTTTTCAATTCTAGATTGAAGATTTTCTCGGGAAAGCTTAAGTCCCGTTGGTCTGGTCCATTTACTATCACTAAGGTTTATCCTTATGGCACCATTGAGTTATCTCAACCTGATGGTCAAAATTTTAAAGTAAATGGTCATCGATTAAAGCATTACTTTGGAGAGGACATTCCACCCGTGATTGTCCCGGATCTACAAACATTCCCCATGAACCAATGAATGCGGGGATCGAGTCAAGCTAGTGACTCGGGAATCAAAAATAGTAGCACACACCATATGGGTTTTCACCCATGTTTCTGTCTTCTTATCCCCTTTCTACCACCCTAGTGTGGGGGAGTTTCCCCACGCTGTTGTATATATCAAGTATTAAAAAAAAAAAAAAAAAAAAATGTGTACATATCAAAATCAAAATAATGGCTGTAGTATTTCCCTTTTATGTTCTATGTTTCGGCATACCCGCCGGTACTTTGAATATTGAGGGCAATATTCATTTCTAAGTGTGGGGGGGAATTCTCACGAATTTCATCATGTAATTATTTCACCCAATTCCCCGTTTTTGGCCAAAATTTTTTTGGAGTAAGTGTTTTTCACTTACTCAAATGGTAATCAGTCCGCCATGTCTAACCCACATAAGGATTGGCTAATCCAGGAGCAAACGGGTCTTGGTAAAGATATCTCAAATCCGTTTATGGCTTGCAATTTGCCAAAAATTGTATGGTGTTCAACTCACCATATCTTTAAACTAGTGAAAAGTTGGCTAGCCCGCAAGTTTATGGCTTGTGGTAAAGGCAGTTGAAAATCCATAATTGGTAATCGGCTCACCAAAGATAATATTGATAATTTATCTAAGAGTTGGCTAGTCCAGAAGCAAACGGCTTCTGGTAAAGACAAATCAAATCCGTTGACAGCTTATGATTTGCTCAAAATCATTTGGTTATCGTTGTGCCAAAGTTCTTACTTGAACTAAAATAATTGGCTACTCCAGAAGTAATGGCTTTTGGTAAAGAGATGAAATCCATTAATTTTTCTCAAATCATTGCTAGGGACTAGCAATATCTTAGTGTGGGGGATTGATGAGTGTCTAAATACTCATCATTTTTATACTGTCTAGACTGCAAAAACATCTGAAAACACTCAGAAATGCTTCAAAATGATGAAAATATCACAAACAAGTGTTTTATGTGTTTTAAATGCAAAAACATTGCATAATTGGCAGTTTTAGTCCCCCAAGTTTAAAAAGTTGTCAAAAACAGTCCCTGGTAAAGCAAAATAAAGAAAAATATCATTTTAAGTCCTTAGGGATTCATAAAGTTGTCAAAACAAGTCCTTGAAATCAAAAATTGCAAAATTACAACTTTAGTCCCTCAACTTTACAAAAATGTCAAAAATAGTCCTTGGGTGTTCAAAAATAGAAATTATTCAAACAACACCCTTGTATTATTAATAAATGACATAATTGGTCCTTTATGATAAGTTTAGATAAAAATTACAAGTTTGGTCCCTGGAGTTTGAAAATTGTCAAAAATGGTCCTTGTACATTTAATAAATGGAATTTTATGCAATTGGTCCTTGTACTATTCAAGATTTACAGGTTTAGTCCTTATGATAAGATTGGAAAAATTTCAGGATCAGCCCTACACTTTCAGAAAATTACATGAATGGTCCTTGTGATAACATAACCAAACGGATCCCTTTTATTAATTAAACCCAATACCAAATCCAACCCATGCCGCCCAACATAACCCAAGCCCAAGTCAACCCCCATCCCTGGTCAAACCCACCAAAACACGCCAATATACCACCCCTACTGTTCATCTTCTCCCCCATGGCTGTTTAAGCCAAAACCACCTGGTTTTTCCACCACCTCCACCTCATCACAGATATCTAAAACACTCATCATCATCACCTTTTCACCTGTAAACCAGCCCACAACCATTTAATGCTTCCCCACCATTTCACTTTCACTGTAGCACACACTAACCCTGTTTTTGCTGAAAAATCACCACTAGCTCCATACCTACTATCTAATATGTCCCCCTCCACCTCCACAACACCCCAAGCTTCTTTAATTACAGCAGAACTGCTCTAAATCCACTAGTCTCAATTTTGGCGCCAATTTCAGTTTAAACGGATGAGATGAGTTTGACTCATCCAATGGCTAAGATTGTTGATGGGATTTGTTCAGAAGCATGTGACGGTCTCAAAAAGTCTATAAAGAAAGAGGAAGAAGCAATGGAGAAGATATCTAGTGTAATTTAGTTTATTTTTATGTCGACTTAGTCAATTTTCCAATTCCAGTGTAATTTCAATATTTCAAGTACTGTTTTAATCATTCTCAGTGTATTGTGAAACTTTTTAAAGCATCAATCTCAAGTCTTAATTATCTTTCCAGTTTTTGCATTTCCAAGTTCAAAAATCTCAAAATGTTTCAATGTTGTTATTAGCTGTTGTGTTGAACTGAATTAGCTAACATAAGCTCCTAGGAAGCTTATTTGAGCTTTTAGAAACAATAAAATTCAGTTTAGAACTAAAAAGAGAAAAATACCAAAAATTACAAATAAATTAGTGAAAATTCAAAAATCACAGGATAAATGAGCAAGAAGCTGAAGCAGTTGGATTATTGGATGGGAATGGGTTAGTGAACCTGTGGAGGTTCTATAGGAAGTATTTCTTGATCCTTGTTCTCAGTTTTCAGTTGGAAGCCACTTGTAAGCCTCTTGATCTATTTTGGCATTTTACTGTGTAAGTCAGTCCTAAGCTTGATTCTCTGCATGTTTATGTTCATTAGTATTAGTTGAGTATAATTAAGCTTTAAAAATAGTCCCTTGTTCTTTTTAATTTATAGTTAATAAAATTTTATTTTAAGCAGTTAAAATAGAATAAGTGTAATCTCTGAGTTGTATGTTGTTATTACTGTTGTTTATTGTTTCTTTAGTCTTAATAAATGATAAAATAAGGTCTGTGATCCATGGCAATGTCTTAATCTGTGTTTTGCTTTGAAAATCATCCAAACAACTTCATAAAAGACTGTTTGTATTTGCTCGTTAATGAGCTTAAGGACAGATTGAGTTGTTGTTTGTACTTGTTTCATGTCACTTTAGTATCTAATAGTTCAGTGCAGCAATAAAATCCAGTCATTATTTAGTTAAAAGTCAAAATCTCTTTTAAATTTCCTTAAACAGTTAACTGTTAGGAATTAGGATTGCTTAATTCATTTTATTAGCTTAAAAGTTGTTAGCATAGCTTAATATAACCTTATTACACCTTAATATATCATAATAAATCAATAGAATCAGTTGTAAGTTCATTAAAGTCAAACTTAGTTCATAATTTAGAAAGTCAAATTTTACTTAAGTCAGTTTTTGAATAAAATTCATAATTTTAGTGTGTGCTTAATACTAAGAACTAGCTTATATCCTTTTGGAATATTAAAATTTTGTTGCTAAATTTAATTAGAAAAATAGTATTTTACTTTTACTCAGCTTATATATAGCTTATTTATTAGATTCTTTCAAGGCCTTTTCCAAAGAAATGCCCTGTGCACACAGTTAGCTATCTAGATTCATAAGCCCTTACAGAGCTTATTAATAAGTATTAGCTTATATAATTTAGCTTTTTAAAAAGATAACCTACTCATTTCTTTAGTCCAGTGTTTACTTTCCAATTTCTAGCTTATTAAATAGGCCTGCTCATAGATTCTAGTTCTGTCCATTTTATCTAGTTCAAACCAGTTAGTCAGTGTTTTCCAATTTTTCAAAAGCTTCTCACAAGCTGATTTGTGAAAGCCAATCTTTGTAATTCAGCTTTTTGGATAGTTTACTTGGTCAACTTGCTTGTTCAATTGCTTATTTTCATTTCTGAGCTTATTCAAGTGCTTAAATAGTAGCTAGAAGGTGCCTAGTGATTTAAAAGGGTGTATTGTATAACAGTGGTGACTTGTGCTTATTTATAGCTTATTCAGTGCTTATTAGTAGTTATTGTGCTTATTCAGTGTTCATACTAGCTTATTTACAGTTACTCAGTTTATCTCATTGTACCTTTTGCTTATTTTCTAGCCAATACCATTTTAGCTTAATCTTTGTACTTATTCATTTTCAAAAAGCCAACTGTGACAAAATCATAAGCTGGTTCAGTGCTTATTGGTCATTTTCATAAAAAGTGGTAGTTGTGAAATTTGCTTATTTTCTTGTACTTAATAAGTGTGTAAAATAAAAATCTAAAAAAAAATGTTTAGCAAAAAGGGGGTAGGCAGGCTCGAACCTGAGACCTCCCCCTTAGGAGCGTGTTAGAAGGGTACCTAGATACCAATTGCCCTTGGGACTTGTCTCGTTCAAATCATGCACAATCAAATATATAACCACCTTTTGTCAGTTTAAGCTTATACGCCTTATTTAGCTTATTTCTAGCTTATTCGAACTAGTTTTTTCAGTTTTTGTATTTTTTATAAAATTGTATTAGTATTAAGTATTTTATAAAAAAGTTTCAGATTTTTTTAAATAGTTTTAGTATTTTTAAACATTTAATTAGTGTAAAATCTTATTTAATTCATAATAAAAAATATAAAAGTCTAAAAAATATAAATCTTTTTTCTAAAATTTTCTTTTGTCATATAGTATGTAAAAAAATTGTTTTTACACTTGTAGGACTTTTATTTCATAAATTTTACGTTTTTGCTTGCACACTCGCGTAATTTTTAGACATAACGTACGTTTTCATTTTAAATCTAGTTTTTAGATAATTTAAGTTTACGTTTTAGTTTAAATAGTTTATTTAAGATATTTTGTTTTATAAAATCACAAAAACATCATTGTAAAAATAGTGATAGCGTTTATTTAATATATTTTATCTTTTATTTCTTTTAATTTGCATTTAAGTCGCTGTAATTTATAAATCTTTTCTTTAGGTAATTTTCCATCAATATCCTTACTGATCACTATCCTTAGTGATCATTCTATCATCTGATCAAGTGTTTATACACCAATTCATCCTCCGTGGGACTTAACGACCCAGGAATTCCCTATATTCCTCTGATCTTAAATTGCATTTGTGTCTTAACTGTTTTAAGTTTCTTACGGTTGGCCATTCACAAGTGGCTAGCTTGCGTGAGATAACTTGACGGTTTTGCACAAGATCAAATTTTGTTATCATCATACCTAAGAACTCTACACTAACTAGTGGATAGTCCCTGGGTAGATCCCTCCGGTTCTGGCGGATCATGGGAACACATACCTAACCTTATCGTCCTTATATCACCATACATAATGTAAAGTTGGTCGGTCTTTTTGGTATTGTTCATCTGCCATAGGAACCAATTGAAAATCATTTGAAAATCAATCCAGATACTTATGATATTTTATCAAAGCATTTTGTACCTGAATTGTTTTTGATATTTTTAGAATAAGTGCTCCCCTCAACATGTGCATCAAATGTTTGAAATCGTTTTGCACACGGAGGCAAGAGGAAGAAATTACTTCTTTGATTACCATTTTCTAAAAGATATCAACATCACTTCCCTAATCAAGACAAGTAGATAAAGCATTTTGGGAAGGATGATGTTTTCATAAGTTTTGCTCCCCCTCAATATGTGCCTCGAGATTTGAAAAGAGTTTTTCACATACTAGAGGGAACTGCACATTGAGATAAGTGATCACGTTTCAAATCATAGGTTTAAGATAGATGCTCCCCTCAACATGTGCATGGAAAATTTGAAATCGTTTGTCACATGTGGGAAGAAGAGCATGTACATCCTTATAAAACCATTTACTGAATTATCAATTTAAATCCAATTTAAATCACACATTCTCCCCGATCACAATTATCAAATCATTTGAGATTTGTGATCTCTTATAGATTTAAATTGATTTTGAAAGCTTTTAGGGAGAATTGTGACTTGATTATGAAAGCGTTTTAACTGATAAGGATCGGATGTTAAGACTTTAAACTCCATTGATAAAACATGCATGTATATCTTTTGAAAACAATTGAATGCCAAATAACTTTTTAATTTAATTGAAATCATTCTCCCCCTCAATCAATGACATAGGTTGTTGATTGAGAGATTGATCTTTTGACAAATAAGTCCAGATGATTATCAAAAATAGAGACTGAGTTATTTTTCAAAGCAGTTAGTTTTCAGCAGATAAATGTTTATAGAATCAGAGCATGGAATTTGGTTGATAAGAAGGCTTTTGATGAACGTTCAAACAAATTCTCAAATCTTGAAAAACATGAAAAAGCATGGCTCTGTTCTTTTTTTTTTTTGAAAAGCGGGTTCTCAAAATGACAATAAACCATTTGTTCATTTTTTTTTTTTTAATGAAAATTCGAACAACATCTAAAGTCCCGTGTCATTCTTTGAATGACAGCACAAAGACCGTAGATATTATCGAACCGAGAAAAACAAAAAAAACAATATTTTTTGAAGATTTTCAAGTTTTTCAAATTTTTATGGATTTTTGAAAATTTTATATTTTTCTATTTGATTTTCAATAGATATATACAAGAGATAGATGAAGATAGACCTTTACTCCTCGTCTTCCTCCTGAAGACGTTTGAGTGTTTCTGGTTGAAGGCTTTTCATGCCAAGTCGTGGAAGAATAAACTCAAAGCGTTCTCTTGGAAGAGCTTTGGTGAAGATGTCGCTAACCGATATTCGGACCTCACAAAATAGAGTTCCACCACACCTTTTTCCACTTGTTCCCCGATGAAATGATGTCGAATGTCGATATGCTTTGCTCTTGAGTGTTGAACGTTGTTGCATGAGAGAGCAATAGCACTTTTATTATCACAAGACAGAGGGATTTTGTTGAATTCAAAGCCATAGTCGATAATTGAGATCTCATCCATAGGATTTGAGCACAACAAGATGACATGGCTATGTATTCACCTCTGTAGAGGAAATAGAAGTACTCATTTGCTTCTTTGAAGACCAACTCACAAGCTTATCACCCAAAAACTGAGCACCTCCGGACGTACTTCGACGTGTATCTTGACAACTGCATGATCGGATCGCATAGGCCGTTAGTGACATACCGGTGTCTTTCGGTACCATAGTCCCATATTGATGGTTCCTTGGAGATACCGAAAGACCCGTTTAACGCTTCAAGGTGCTTTTTAGTAGGCTTAGCCTGGTATCTAGCACACATGCAAACAGTGAACAAGATGTCCGGTCTACTAGCGTGAGGTACATCATGGATCCAATCATACTCGATATTTTGTTTGGTCAATCATGATTCCGAGTGGTCCTCATCTAGTTTGGTTCGATCAATCATGGGAGTGTCAACAGGTCACTTGAATCAAATCCAAATTTCTTTAAGATCTCAGTTGCATATTTAGATTGATTAATGAAAATGCCTCCGGACTTTGTGAAATTTGTAATCCCAAGAAAAATGACATTTGTCCCATCATTGACATTTGAAATTTTGAACTCATTTCATTAGAAAAACGATCACATTCCATTGGATCAGTCGAGGCAAAAATAATATCATCAACATAAATTTGAACATGAATTAAATGTTTGCCTGACTTCTGGTGAACAATGTTGGATCAACTGCTCCTTTGCTAAATCCGGTTGATAGAAGAAACTTTGACAATGTATCATACCATGCCCTTGGAGCTTGCTTTAAACCGTAGAGGGCCTTCTTCAAACGATAAACGTGAGTAGGATGCTCTTGATTTACGAATCCTTCAGGTTGGCGACGTGAGCGACTTCTTTAAGGTCTCCGTTCGAAATGCCGTCTTCACATCCATCTGATAGACTACCATGTTCTTACTAGCAGCATTAGCCAAAAGATTCGATTGCCTCGATTCGAGCAACCGGAGCAAAAGATTCTTCAAAGTCAATACCCTCCTCTTGACGGTATCCTTTAGCAACTAATCGAGCCTTGTTCTTCAACACATCACCATGCTCATCAAGTTTCACTTTGAAGATCCATTTTAGAGCATTGATCATAGCACAATCCGAGCGGTACTAACTCCCATACATCTAGTCGATCGAACTCATGAATTTCATCTTGCATAGCATTGAACCAGCTATCTTCATTCATGGCGGTTTTAACATCTTTTGGTTCGATCTTAGAGAGTACGGAGTTGAAGAAGCACCATAAGGCATCGGTTGCAAGTTGTTTCCGTGTGGATACCGGACGAGAGGGATTTCCAATGATGTTGTCTAATGGATGATCGTGAGTCCATTTTCTCAGGTGTTCATGTGGTAGTTGTTGAGGGACTGAAGTAGCAGAGTTGATGTCTCCGAAGAAGATGGTTCGATGAAGATTCAGAGCAAATATGTTTTCAAACGAGCATCTTCGTGAGTAGCAAAGGGATTAACTTCATCATTGATGCCAGAAACAGTTCCATGATGTACATTTGAAGAATGATGATTTATTGATGAGATTGAAGGATCAGCAGCAGTTCTTCTTGACTTAAAGATATTGAGACCGAGGGATTGACTTCATTCACCGGAATATGAGCGACCTGTTGTAGGGATCAACACCTCATTAGTACTCGGATCATAAAGTTCATCAAACATAGGATCAAACAATTTCTTTAAATCATCTTCCGATGGAGGTACATATGGAGTTTCTTGAGAAGAGTTTGGAACAAGGGATGAACCAATTGGACTGATTTTAAGTGCGGGTCCAGAATCGAATTGTTCAGAGCCGTTTGACCGGTCAGCTCATCAAACGTAACGTGAATTGTTTCCATGATGTTTCCGGTTCTTTTGTTGTAGATTCGGTATCCCTTTTTGTTTGGTGCATACCCTACAAATACTCCAATGTCCGCTTTAGCTCTAAGTTTGCCTAAGTCTTGACCCTCATTAGTTGGATAGCACAATGCTCCAAACACACGAAGGAAATAGAGATTAGGTTTTCTTTGTGGACAAGTTCATATGGTGTCTTTCCATGAACAGTGTGAATCAGGGAACGATTTTGTGTGTAGCATGCAGTGGCAATAGCTTCACCCCAGAGAAACATTGGAACTTTGAGTAAATCAAGATTGTTCTAGCGGCTTCTACAAGAGTTCGATTTTGCCTTTCAACTACACCGTTCTGTTGAGGAGTTCGTGGAACACTTCTTTGATGGGTGATTCCAATGCTTTCATAGAATTCACTAAGTTGTTTGTTAACAAACTCAGTCCCATTGTCTGTCCGGATAATTCCGACGGTTTTGTTAAGTCGAACCTGCAGCTGTTTGATGAGTTTGATGATGATATCAAGAGTTTCATCCTTTGTCCTTAAGAACTTGACCCAAGTGAATCTAGAGTAATCATCAACCACAACTAACACATATTTCTTCCCAAAGATATTCCGCACTCTCATTGGTCCACATAAATCCATATGAATTGTATGAAGAACTTCTGTGACGAGTTAGTAGGTTTGGGTTTATGGGCATACTTCTTGCTTTTTCCCAATTGACATGGTGAACAAAGATGATCCTTTTCATACTTTAGTCGAGGTAAACCTACAACTAAGTCCTTTCTCGAGAGATCATTGATGGTGCCGAAGTTCAAGTGATTGAGACGTCGATGCCATAACCATGACTTTGTTTTTGAAGCCTTTGAAAGCAAGCAAATTGGAGAAGACTTCATCATATCTTCTATAGAGATGGTGTAAAGATTTGAACCACGAGTTCCTCTTAAAAGTTCCTTACCATCAAGTTCTCTAACAAAACAAGTATGTTTTCTGAAGGCTACTTCTAGATCGAGTCACGAATTGACCGACAGAGAACAGATTATGACCAAGACCTTCCACATAGTATACTCTAGAGATAACACTATCACCAACAACATAATCACCATAACCCATAATTGCACCGAAATGATCATTACCGAATCTAACTGTCCGATGAATTTGCTCACGAAGTTCATGAGCCGCGACGGTCTCGGTCATATGCTTGGAAAGTACTGAGTCCGTGTACCACGTAACGATTTGAACGATCCTGCGGTTGAACACGACAAGAATGGATAATCGATAATTGGGATCCCCATGCAAGAATGGGTTCCACTTGGTTAGTAACAGTAATTGGAACACCCACATCATAAATAGAAACATCCATATCGTAGAAGCAATGGAATCATTGGGAATAGATGCAATGTCGGTGTCCTCAGATTTGACCTATTCAAAGTATGTTCACTTCTTAAGGGAATAGTTCTACCAGGAGGCATCCATTTTCTAGTGGGCATAATCTTAGCAGTTTGAGAACAAAACCGATTATTCTTATGGCCAAAAGGTATCCAATAATAACCTATCTTTATAAAAGTTCTTCCATTAGGTTTCCACTGTTTTAACAATCTTCGCTTTTGCCTTTTTGCCTTATTTGCACGATTATCAGCATTAACAATTTTAACTGGGCATTTGACAAAGATTAGACAAAGCATTCACACCACATTCATGATTAGCAATGTAATTCAAGCGCACATCATTACAAGGTTTGCAAATAGTATCGAATTCAATTAATTACAAGACGCCTAAGGCTAATACTAGAATCAACACGATTCGTTTTATTCAACACAAGCTTAAAGTTCCTAGGTTGGTCTTCTACTTTCTTCCAATGCACATTTTTAGCTTGCAAGGTCCTATCATTCCTTGTATTGTCTTGAGACTTTGACCTGCTTGCTTTAATGTCATTGATTACTCTGTAGAGGGAATTATGGGAACATTAGTTGGTTGATCTACTTTTTGCATTCCTGAACTAGGCGTGCAAGGATCTGTATTACTAGACGACACATTGATGTATACTTTCTTAAATCGGGCCTAGAATGGTTTGAAGGCTCAAAGACTAGGCATAGAACAAGGCATCACAGCTTTGCCTTTTGCACCTAAGGTTAAGGATTTGGGACATGTTGCAATTACACATTCTAGCAACTCTTGAGATCGTTTGGCCTCGAGGCAAGCAAACCTAATTTCACTATCAAGAGGTTTGTTAATGAAATCCTCTTCGACAATCTCACTGAGACATTCTAGACTATCCTTAAGGTGAGCAAAGTATTCATGAAAAGCATGTTCATTATTCCTAAGATGAGGAGGAATATATTTAATCATCACATGTTGTATTTGCATCTAAGGGTGACTTTGAGACAACATTCTTATTGAAAACAAGTGGCGTTTCCCATTTCCCGACTTCTCGATTCTCAATTTCCTTTTGTAAAGACGTTATTTTTCGTTGTTTTGGTCACGGGTGACTTTTATTGAATCATATAACTCTTTAAAATGTCGTTTAACTTTTTCATTTTCTTCTAGAAAACTCTCGCTTTCCTTTTGTAAGGCATCAACTAAGTTTTGAAGATGAAAAGTTTGAGAATTCTGAGAATCTAAAGGAGGAGGCATTTGGGAGTCTGTCATATTGTTCGCTTTGACCCTTTAATTGAGAGATTTGGGCTTTCAACTTTTCGATCGTGTTGCACGAGCTTGAATCGTTCATCACGCTTGTTAATTTGAAAACCGCATCAAACTCGGAGCATCCGAGGATGTCTTGATATTTGAAGTTTTGACATTTTCTTTAAGATGTTGATATTTTAGTTGTAAATTAAAATGCTCAACTTCCAGTTTAGAAAAATGTTTAACCAAATTGTCGTGATCATCCAGTTCAATTTTCTCGTTTAGTTCAGAATTAGTTTTTCAAGCTCAATGACACGATCATGGGAGACTTTCGATGCAACCGATAATTCATGAAATTTGGAAGCATTAATGGAACAATTTGTAGCAGTTAAAAACACATCCTGAGTAATACATTGAAATCGTTCTCATTTAGTGTATGCAAGTTCTTCCTCTCAATCTCATTATATTTTAGTGCTCGCTCATAGTCACTAACTTCAACTATCATTGCATCAAATTCCTTTTCCATTCCCTTAATATCAGTTTCTATCCCCTTTTAAGACTCTCAAAGTGATCTTTTAGAAGTTTAAAGAAAGGCATGACCTCAGTTAAATAACATTCTTTCATTTGCTCAAAACCCCTTTCTCCTTCCGTAATACCAATGGGTGTGATCCTTTTCTTGCAAGTTTTCTCAAAATCAACAAATAGTTGAAGTATAACATATTGGCTAATTAAGGTCTTGCTTTTAGTGGCAATTGTTCTAGGAACAAGATGCATTGGTGAATTAGGAGGATACACAACGCTTCTAGGCATTTTCCAAAGAGGAGGGTTTGTTTCAACAATATTTGACTTTCGCTTATCTAAATCCATTTTCCGTAAAACTTGTTCGGGAGTCAACAATGTCCGAGGTTTAAACATGTTCAAGGAAATCCAGTTTTCCTTCTTGTAATCATGGGGTGTGATCTTTATTTTCTTCTCTCTACATTTAGGATCATCTAATTTCTTGTTCATCTTTTCCCTAGTGACTTCATCTGATTTCTTATCTTCCTCCGTGCACTCAACGCAACTAGGTTTCTGTCTAGGTTTAAGGATTTCATTGCCATCATAAAGAACCTTATGAGCATTTCTAGCCCTTTTAATGACCTCTGGATTTGGTTCCTTAACAAGGGGAATGCTATGCTTATCGCTTAGGACCCTATGATTAGTGATCATGTGAAAATCAATGGTGTTCCCTTGTATGTACAACTTGTTTTCAAGTTTGTTTTTCAAAGTTTTCAGATTAGAAAAATCTTTCAAGAGTTTTGATTCCTTTGCATTAAATTCTTGCTTAAGCATTTTCACATTTTCTTGAAGTTCTTGTTTTTGCTTAGCACTTTTAGAAAGCTTTTCTTGCAAGGAATTTAACTCTTGTTTTAATACTTCTTCTCTAAAATTACTTTTTCTAATAATTGTACGCACTTGGTCATCCATTTCCTGCCCACGAGTGGTCAACTCAAATTTAGCACGTTGTTCATAAATAGCAACACGTTCTTTATAGGCATTTAATTTAGATATTACGACTCATCGGGGCACAAGCAGGTATTCATCAAAAATATAGTCATTGTTGATGCGCAGGAGATGCATCACTTGGTACAACTTCACTTTCACTTTGTTTCACATATTGATCATATGGGACAACATTGATATTACCCATATTTTCAATATTTGATACCAAAGTTTCAGTTGATAGTACTTTGTCATGCATCTTATGCACATAAGCATCATCGTATAGTTTTAGTACCTCTGAGATGAGTGTGTCTTTGGATGGGCCAGCTTGTGGTGAAGAGGAGACCTTGGGAGAAACCATTGGAGAAATGCTAGCCATAAAGATTGTGTGTGCATTAGGTCCATCATCCACATCAGAGTCGTATGCATCACAATCAGCGACTTGAAAGGCATTCGATGATTGTGACCTATCTCTGAATAGGCCGCTCATCCACATCTCGCATCATAGGTCTTGGCATTGCCCTCAGCTAGAAACAACAATTCCTCTTCATCCAAAGCAGCACCATTATCCCGAGCTTGCACAAGCAAAAGATCTTATCTCTCAAGTAATCAGATTCTCGTGGACGCTTTGGAGATGTGCAGTTCCTTGCAATGTGTCCCTCACCACCACAATTATAACATTTGATCGGCTTAGCTTGACCTTGATTACCATTCCTTCCTCGATTCTGATTACCAACATAACCTCTACCAGCTCCACCTCTTCCCCGATCATACCTGTTTTCCCTGAATCTGGTTGCACCACGATCCTCCCATCTTTAACAAGAGCTTGATTGTGTGGGTTAGATGCGCTCGAGGTTGTTATTGGTTTGTGGGAGAGAATTCATGTTTTGACTAATCATAAGAGCTAGTTGATTAATGAAATTACCCACGTGTGCATCAAAGATCGACTTGTTTGAACATAGGATCAGGAATTAGTTTGTGATTACCATTTCCCATGGGTATGACTTGTGAGGCTTTGGTTGTGATTCCGATGTTTGAGTAGAAGGCGGTTGAGTCATTAGACGAGCTTGTCTCTCCCTGGTTGGTTTTGAACCGATTAAGAACCAATTTTTCAAACATAGCATGTCTCTCATTCTCAAGGAGGAAGGCATAGAGTTGCTCATAGTTTGTATTCTTCAATCCTTTAGTGAGCTTCACAGAGGTGACAAACTTGTGCCATTCGGGATTCATGTTGTTCACAAATTTTGAGTTCAACTGAATGTTAGGCATTGTCATTCGATGTTCCTCATGTCATTCACCAACTTATGAAATCTCACATAGTACTCATAGACACTCTCATCCGGTTTCATCTTGAAGTGTTCAAATTCGTCATAGAGTTGTGATTCTCTGTCTTCCATAGTTAATTTCAACCCGAGAGAAGCATCTTGACATTATCCCATACGCCTTTGCATCGGTGTTGTGATTGATCAGCTTGTAGATGTCTTTAGGAAGACCTTGAAGAACAATGTTTGAAGCCCCGATATCAGCATCGAATCTCTTTTTCTCCTTATCATCAAGCTAATCATACATCTTTGGTCTGTCCATTCCGTAAATCGAGTTCCATCTTTAGCAGATTATCAAGTACATCTCTAGTCGTCTCAACTCGACACGGTCCTTCATCAATGGATTTGAGAATGTTGACACCATTTTCCTTTCCAAGGCAGTTAATCTGATTCGTTGAGCCCAAGAGTCGTAGTCAGTTCTGTCAAGCATGGGTGGACGAGTATCTGAACCAAATGCTTGAACATCCTAACAAGTGGAGATGATAGTAGGAACGTTTGTAGACATGTTTCAAGCTCTACGGGATTTTACTATTCTTTGATTAAACCACGAAATTGATTCTTTCACGGGATTTTACTAAACCAAAAGAACAACCGTAAGAACGTAACACTAAGAAGAAAAAGGTCTAAATGAACAAGTCGCTAAACACACAACTCGCATAAGCAAATAACTCGCAACACACTCAACTCGCTCAATTAATCAAGTCGCTAAATAGCCAACTCGCTTTAGTCTCAACTCGCAACACAATCAACTCGCTTGAACACTAAGTCGCTTAAGTTAACTCGCTAACGTTACAACTCGCTAAGTAGCAAGTCGCTTTAGATCTCAAGTCGCCTAAAGAAACAACTCGCTTAGAACCCAAGTAGCATAAATATCAACTCGCTAAACAAACTAAGTCTTATGTACCAACTCGCTTTAAGTAACAAAGCAACTCGCTTTGAAGAAACACAAGTCCGAGACACAACTCGCTTAGTCCTTTTTCAAAAATAACCACTTTATCAATCCAAAACAACCAAACCACAATGATTTAAGGCTTCCAATTCAAAACATAAACACATATGATGATCCTAAACACAAAAGTACAAGCAAAATTCAAACTTTAACACAAGAATTTGTCCAAATGAATCAAACTCTCCTAAACCCTTAATACTCCAAAAACCTTATGAAATCCACCAAAACAAAGAGCATGAAAGATGAGTGATCAAACCATGGCTCTTGATACCAATTGTAGGATATTGGATTTAACAAACACTCTAAACCATGATCAAAGTAGGCGTATAAGAATGTTAGAGAGAGAGAGTTCTAGTGAGAGAAAGGAAGAGAGTTGGGAACTATAGTGAGAGAAAGAAAATATTATTATGAGCTCTAACTCTCTACCTTGGGAGGTAGAGAGTATTTATAGTCTTACATAAAACACCACACAACGGGCTGGATCGGCATACAAATGGGTAAAGACCCGTCCGTCCTCCACGGTGTTACTTAACAAAATACTACTTAACATAAAATAACTATGACTACGAGCTTTCTAACGATTACATATACTTGAGGTGACCGACTCTTTAATACCTGGAATTTCTAATTCCTAACATTCTCGAGCAACTCAACGGCTTTCTTTCTTTGTGGAATGCTAAGTTTGATTGGATGTATTACGTGCTGCCTGTATGTAAATCTGGTTTGATTTGGTATGTTACTTGCTACCTGTATGTGTATCTATTTTGACATGATGTTGGTTATGTGGTT
>OU343224.1:105416967-105699084 GCA_910596185.1 Chrysanthemum makinoi | reverse complement strand
CGTCATGACCCGAGATAGAATATGATGACAATAAGGACTTGTTATGTGATGCAAGTATTATGACACCTGATCAATGTGATAATACCGAGATCATATAATTTGAACTTATTGGGACGATACGACGTCTTGGGAAATGCCTGAGGTTGGTACGTTGGATGGACTAGGACTCATATCCGTTATTTGTCAGTTTTCACATTCGTTTGGAATTTTGTACCTCCTTGCGAGTTTCTCACTGACATCTGTTACATGTAAGTTTTGTATCCTTGGACCAGAAATTTTTTATGATTGTGCGAAACTATGGATTGCTATGTCTACCTTAAACTAGTACATCTCCGTTTACTTTTGCGACTTCAATTTCGCGGACGGAATTTTTTTAGAGGGGAAGATTGTAAAACCCTCAAATCCGAATCATGAAATTTGCACTAAGTTGAAATTTTATTCTAATTTTATTAAATAGTTAAAGGTTATATTATTTGAATTTAAATAATTAAAAGCCTAAATAATTAAACTATGTAATATATAAGTTTCCTAAATTAACTACTCCTTACACTACTTTAAATAATTTGTACACATCTACTAAAATATTTTTAAAAAACCGAAAAATATGTCCCCCCCCCCTCCTTCCTTATGCGTTTTAATATATTGAGAGAAAGCCTAACCCATTCAATATTTGGAAAACGGAATTAGTCTTAAAGTGAATCCCCTAATCATTAATTATCCCCTCTCCCTCTCCTTAATAATTTCTGCTTTCCATTTCTTTTTTTTTCCTCCTAAACCGATTCATCAAGAAACCCTAAATAATGAAAATGGCGGCATGTCTCTTCAATTCTCCCAAAACTGAAAACCCTAGCAGCCCTCATCATCATTCGTTTAGCTTTCAAGATCAAGAAGAAGGATTCGGTAGGGTTGGTGATTATTGGTGTAGCTTCGTGTGTGTTTTTATCCCATTGTGAATCGGGTCTTTGGTATTTTTCTTAACCCTTGTTCTTGATTTCTTTTTTCAATCTGTGAAAACGTAGAGGGGGGGGGGGTGAATACGTTTCCGTTTCAAACTTAAAACTTTTGTATCAAATAAAGTATAAACCATTGCATTTGCTAATCTCGACGCGATGATGTATTTAACGCATTACGGCATGTAAGGCCAACCCCTTAATATCACACAAGATTCCGCAAGATTAATGGTTCATTATAAATAAAGTTTCACCATTATTAGCCCGGTCACTTTTTCTTGATCAAGCATGTCATAATATGTAAAGTGTTAAATATAGTTTGTGACTATATGAAAGACCAAGTATGCATGACAAACATAGAAATTTACCACATAGACAATAAACAATGTAATGCAAGAATAAAAAAAAGTAAAGCGATAATTAAAAGGATAGACAAACCAACACGAGGATTTATAGTGGTTCGGTCACGAAGCTCTTCTTCGCCCTACTCCACTCCCCGGGACACCTACTCGAGAGTTACTTCACTAGATCAACAAACTCCATTCACGGCGGAGAAAACCTTACACAACGTCGCTTACAATTTTGCCGGTATTAAGCAAAACACCGAGTTATTCCACGAGGTAGAACAAAACCTATCACAACGTCGCCAACACTTTATCCGGTACAAGGCTAGATACCGGGTTCTTCCACGAAGTAGAACCAAATCTATCACAACGTTGCCTACACTTTATCCGGTACAAGGCTAGATATCGGGTTCCATTACAAAGGAGGAACCACTACCCGACCAACACGACACATCTATGACACCCGTTATGTTTTGTGGCCCAACATAACAAACCTTGTATTTATGGCACAAACACATAAACCATCTAATCTAGTTATAATATGATACTAGACAATATCCAAGACAATGTGTCTAATGGATATGAAATCCTAAACTAAACATCAAGAACACAAAGCATGATGTAGTTAGTCTTCTATGAATGAAGATGACAAGTTTCCCAAGCTTATTGTAGAAGATCTTCATGTGCTTGTATGCTTGTGATGGGTGATCACTTCAGTAGGTAAGGATGCAAGATCTTTAGGCTTGCTTTGGAGAATCACTTCGGGAGTATGCTTACAACAAATGAAAGTTAGAAGCATTATGATTATATAAGATTAGGGTGGTTTACATGTTTCCTAATGATCTAAATATGCTAGAAATGGTGGGAGAAACTATGTAAAGGGTGTGTGGAAATGGTAAGAAGTGGCTTGCTATTTATAGGCAAAAAGACCAAACTAAGTTTCTGCCCCAAGGATCCCTTCTGGAGGGATCCGGACCTTGTAATTCCAAGGGATCCGTGGGCAATTAGAGGGATCCGTGGGACGCTCCTCTTTACCCATGGTTTATGGGTCATGGATCATGGACTTGAGTGCCCACCAAGGTACAATGTATCTAGACATTGGGTTATGGGTCTTGGGTCATGGGTCATGGGTTTTACCCAACACATTTACTTATGTTTATGTATTTTATAAAATGTAAGTAACCAAAATTACTTAAGTGTTTTATATACTATTTAACTAAACATGTTTAATGGTTTGTTAGGGGTTTGATCATAACGCAACATAACAAACATGTACGAACCTGTGTTGTAGCATACAAGGACTTGAGTCGTCAAGAGGTGTTGAGAGTATGTTGAGACAAAATATAGTTACTAGTAACTTATACATTTTACGTTATGTGTTACAAGTTACATGTTTGTCATCAACAAAACAAACGAGACTGTATAGATTAAATATCGTAATATTTACACTAACAATCTCCTCCTTTTTGATGATGACAAAATATATGTACACGTAATAGATAGGTAAAACGTCAAAGTTACTTGTGTCCCGTACTTCCTATACATTACCTTCTCCGTTTAAACTCTTTTCCCCCTTTTGTCGAAACAAAAAGGGTGTGTCCTTGGAGTTTAAACTTAATTTCTCCCAAGAATGGCGAGTTTACATCATCCCTAGTGAAGTTAAATTGAAAACACCTTATTTCTCTGATTGGCACACCACGCCAATACGTTCAACACGAAACACTAATGGAGGAAGAGAAGAATTATCAACAAGATTCAATTCAGTGGTCTTGATGATGACGAAGCTTAGCAAATCGTGACCTTGAGCTTGCACGTCTTCAAGAGGTGGTAATCTCGCCTTTAAGAGGATCCTAGAGAATCACACACAAAAATACATAGAAAGTGCCTTTGAATTATAACCATTATTGCCAACGGCTCAATGGATCAAATTTTTGAGGCTTAACCTACATCAAGGTTAGTGTTAAGGAATGAAAAAGAAAAATATATGATGAAAAAGAAATCTCCCTTTTGTTGAAACATAAAGAAATTTTGAAGAATGAATGTGTGCATGCTCCCCCCTGACGGTTGCTCCCCCTTGTTAAGGGCGTCAAGTATTTTAGGAATCTAAGCCGAAAGTATTGCAAAATTTGCAATGTTTTTTCTTTGACGAAAGCTCCCCTTTATTGAGGACGTCAAGTGCTCCTAGTGTGTTTTGAAAATCTGCAAAACAAAAAATTAGTGAAAAAATATATTCGTCGTTGGACAAGTTATATGATGCACTTTGTAAATGCTTGACGGAAGCTCCCCTAGCTCGAGGGCGTCAAGAAGAACTTAAAAAAAAAGTAAACCTCGTCCGAAGACAAGTGTGCCATATACAAACCCATGTATATGAGTGAACCTACAAAAAAAATTAGTGTAAAATTTCGTCCATAAATAGACGAGAATCCCGTACACATCAAAGTGTATATATATGAACCTACAAAGAAAGGATTAGTGTCAAAAAGAGAATAATCATACTACTTGCATCATCATGGTTGGTTTAGAGGTTGTAAGGTTTGTTCAAGGTAAGGAAAAAAAATGTACTTAGGGATGAGACGCATTTCATTACGAAATTCACTTGGCTTTTGACAACATAGATGTTTGTTGAGGATGGTTGAGCGACCATGAATTGTAGTGGTAGTGAGACGCTTGTAGGATCTGGTTGACACAAGTAGCTTGTGGTTTGAGATTGTGGTTGAAACAAGTAGGATGTGGTAGAACATGAAACATACTTCATCACGTAGTTCATGAACTAGACCTTGGACATGGTGATAATGATAGAAATCATCATTGTGACTTACAGGTATGGAAGTTGTGGTAGAGGTGATGAGAGGTCAAGTTTTACTAGGTAATAAAGTGACTCAAGAGTAGCAAGGGATGGTGGTGAAAGGTATCAAGGTGGCTCTTTTTGTTGACTCGGTTAATGACTCAATAGAGGTGGTAGACATGATGACTTTGTGACTAGTGACAAAAGTGGAGGAAGATGGTTAGGATGATGCAATATTAGGAATATAAAAAATGTGCGAATGAGTACAACTTGACTTGAATATAAAATCGACCATTGTCAATCTACAAGAATCCAAATGAGTTAGTACAAAAGGAAAACATTTATACAAATGGAGAAATGTTTCACATAATATCATGAAAAGAAAAAAATAGAACATGTAAATAATCATATAAATGCAACTCATTTATAAACATATAAGAAACTGATAATCCTATGTGTTGAGCAATTGTTTGAGTAAAAAAAATTTGAAATGATTATCTCAAGAGGTAAGGTACCTTATGTTCCCCGGTTCCACCGGTTCCCTCACTAGATGGATCCTGCTAGCTTTAGTCTAGGGATCCGGCTAACAGATGAGGTGAAAAAGAGGTGATTGGGTTCTAGAACGGTCTAGCACATACATATCCTAAGTTACTCAGTCTATTAAGTATCTTACATGAAGATGAACTTAAATGATCAAGAGAAAATGATTGATGGTAGCTAATGATTGCCTTTTATGGAAAGAAATGGGGCTTTATGAGCACCAATGGATGATCAAAGATAACACTAAGAAATTTGAGAGTGTCAAGTGGTGTTAAATGATCCTAGAGATCAGATGATGACTTAAGAGAGATTTGGAAAATTCCTTAAAAATCATAAGAAATTAAAAACTAGTTTTTGGCCTATTTTGAGGTAAGGATGACTAAAATCAATTTGCTAAAATTGAGAGAAATATCAAACTAAGTGTTTTGAGATGTAAGGAACAATGTGTAAGCATTGAAGCAGAAATATGATGAGTTTTGGTGAAATGATAAATTAAAAAAAATATACCTGGAATGTAATCCTAAGTCATCCATGAGTGAATGTGAGATCAACTAAGCCTAAGGAAAGTTTAAATGATCCTAATGTAGCATGTTTAACTAGTCCAATAAGGTCTGAAAGGTTGGATTGATGCAAGGAAGCTAAAAAGGAACTTCTGTCCACCCGGATCCCACATATCCTTCTCTTGAGGGATCCGTCTAGTTATATCTAAGGAATCCGGCATCTGAGACAAATTTTCTTAACAGAATAGTTGCAAAATTTTTCTCTATGTTTCGAATTTTGAAACTAATGATTTCTACAGCAAGTATACATATATACAAGTTAAGTATAGCAAGGAGAGCATGTAGAAATAACATATAGGCAATCAAATGAGATTGAGCTCATAAATAACATAGAGGTTTAGCAAACTTAACAAGCAATATTCAAGAAGCCCAAAACAGGTTTACGGTCTAGAATTGTAAATCATTTACACTAACAATGACATGCAAGGTATGTGTCTAGAAAGAAAAGAACACATGATGGTGTTCAAGACAAAAGAGTTGTGAGGTGCTAGTTCTAGACTATCATTAGATCCAAAAGGTGGAGTTGTTATTTGTGAAGATGAAGGAATTGTGTTTAGAAGAGTAAGTGTTGAATTTAGAAAAGCTTGAAGCAAGTACCGTTTTATGAGTTGGTTTTAGCTAAAAGATGGTTGCCTATGTGTTGGTATTTGAAGAGTAAAAAACACATAGATATGCGTCCTTAAGAAAGTGAATTGTTTTAGAAGGTTGTTTTGGTCAACGGAAGCAATGAACTATTTATAGTCATTACGGATGGTGATTAGCGTACAATGAGCTTCGTCCATGAAGTCATGTAGCTGTTCTCGATCAAAGCAATATAATCGCTTGATGAGTCAAGTGGTTGTGATTAACTAAAAGAAAAATTAATTTTACAACTTGTTTGATTAGTAATCCTAAGACAACGCAAAGTATTTCCATTATAAACTTACTTTAGGAAAACATAGGAGTATAAATTTCTCAAGTGAGAGAATGAATATGAGACTATTACTAGCGGTGCTCAATTAAGGCTAAACACAACCATTTTTATGGGCGATTTCACAAACCCAACTTCTATCAAGGAAGCAATTCAACCGTTAGGTCAAATTGAGTTTCTAGTGCAATAAGTTCTCCAGTATTCATTCTCAAGTTAGGAAAATTTATATTCCTACAATGACCTATCGAAGAGTAACAATGACGATACTTTGCTTTGTTTTTATTAATATTATGCCTAAAACAACTAAGGTGACGAAAGTGTCATGTTTAAATATAAAAATTTAAAGTTGTCCATATGGTGAACAAAAATGGTTGGACGAGCTAGTTCAACATATGTTGTTGGAAAGCTCGAGTTTGGATTTTCGGATATGACCAATTATGTTTGCGTTGCAAAGTAATTTACTTGAGTATATCGGATGAAATAATCAAGTTGTCAATCCTACTATGAAGAAATGATCATGAAAAAAAAACGGGAGAGTACATCATCGACACAAGTGTAGGTTATGATCCGATGTACATTCTTGTTGTTTTTAGAAGACGACACAAGAAAATATGAAATCATGAAATCATATAAGCACATAAAACATTTATGTTGCACACATGACAAACTCAATCAAGAAGCCATTTAGTGTATTACATGCTTTAAATAATTTTCAACTTATATGACTTATCTAAGTATTTAAACTAACATTTTCGACACAACTAGATATTAACCCAAACATTCCTTCAAATAGCACATTGATTAGTAGAATATTACTAAATCGACAAACAAGAGAATGAATAGCAAGGTAAGGAAACTACATATGTTATTCAATCAAACAAGCACAAAAGCTATTTGAGATAAGAAAATAATCAAGTAATGCAAAGTAAGACAATTAATCATTTAGCATAGCAGACGAAAGTTCTTTTCATCGCTTTGTGTTAAATATAAACATGTATACCAAGCTTGATTAGTTTCTTTTATATTTATAACTATGATCTAAACCTTAATTTTAAAATAGGACACATTGTTATTCAAAGATGAAAACATCTGTCTCCAATTAAATCAAAAGTTTGTGCAAAATTTATGACCGAAAAATGACTCTCTATTATAAATCAATGCTTCTAAAAATTTTTGTTTTGAATCAGTTTATGAAATCATTTTTAAATGAAAGTAGACTCAAATACCTTTAAAAGGATAGGTGGCACGACTTCTACGGACTTACGGTTAATTAGTTATGAATTTTTGAAATTTAGACAAAAACTGTCTTTTGTACCACGGATCCCTTGCTTGAGGGATCCGTCCAGTGTAAACTGGAGGATCCGCGGATCTGACACAGATTTACAAAAATGCATGTTTTGACCCGACGAAAAGGTTTAACCTTTGTAGACAGTTTAGTGAAGTTATATTACCCATTTTAATCTTTATTCAAGCTTGATTAACAAGATATCTAACAACAAAACTCAAAAAGAAAAAAAAATCAACAAAACACTTTTCATATTATGCTTGACTTCACCAAAAATTTGATACAAGGACCTTACTCGTTTTGAAAACCATTTATTTTAAAAACTAGAGCCAACCCGCTCTGATACCAGTTATGAAAACGTAGAGGGGGGGGGGTGAATACGTTTCTGTTTCAAACTTAAAACTTTCGTATCAAATATAGTATAAACCATTGCATTTGCTAATCTCGACGCGAGGATGTATTTAACGCATTACGGCATGTAAGGCCAACCCCTTAATATCACATAAGATTCCGCAAGATTAATGGTTCATTATAAATCAAGTTTCACCATTATTAGTCCGGTTGCTTTTTCTTGATCAAGCATGTCATAATATGTAAACTGTTAAATATAGCTTGTGACTATATGAAAGACCAAGTATGCATCACAAACATAGACATCAACCACATAGATAATAAACAATGTAATGAAAGAATAAAAGTAAAGCGATAAGTAAAAGGATATACAAACCAACACGAGGATTTATAGTGGTTCGGTCACGAAGCTCTTCTTCGCCCTACTCCACTCCCCTAGTCACCTACTCGAGAGTTACTTCACTAGATCAACAAACTCCATTCTCGGCGGAGAAAACCTTACACAACGTCGCTTACGCTTTTTCCAGTACTAAGCTAAACACCGATTTCTTTCACGAGGTAGAACCAAACCTATCACCACGTCGCCTACACTTTATCCGGTACAAGGCTAGATACCGGGTTCTTCCACGAAGTAGAACCAAACCTATCACAACGTTGCCTACACTTTATCCGGTACAAGGCTAGATACCGGGTTCCATTACAAAGGAGGAACCACTACCTGACCAACACGACACATCTATGACACCCGTTATGTTTTGTGGCCCAACATAACAAACCTTATGTTTTATGGCACAAACACATAAACCATCTAATCTAGTTATAATATGATACTAGACAATATCCAAGACAATGTGTCTAATGGATATGAAATCCTAAACTAAACATCAAAAACACAAAGCATGATGTAGTTAGTCTTCTATGAATGAAGATGACAAGTTTCCCAAGCTTGTTGTAGAAGATCTTCATGTGCTTGTATGCTTGTGATGGGTGATCACTTCAGTAGGTAAGGATGCAAGATCTCTAGGCTTGCTTTGGAGGATCACTTCGGGAGTATGCTTACAACAAATGAAAGTTAGAAGCATTATGATCATATGAGCTGAGGGTGGTTTACATGTTTCCTAATGATCTAAATATGCTAGAAATGGTGGAGAGAAACTATGTAAAAGGTGTGTGGAAATGGTAAGAAGTGGCTTGCTATTTATAGGCAAAAAGACCAAACTAAGTTTCTGTCCCAAGGATCCCTTCTGGAGGGATCCGGCCCTTGTAATTCCAAGGGATCCGTGGGAAATTAGAGGGATCCGTGGGACGCTCCTCTTTACCTATGGGTTATGGGTCATGGATCATGGGTCATGGGTCATGGACTTGAGTGCCCACCAAGGTACAATGTATCTAGACATTGGGTCATGGGTCATGGGTTTTACCCAACACATTTACTTATGTTTATGTATTTTATAAAATGTAAGTAACCAAAATTACTTAAGTGTTTTATAAACTATTTAACTAAACATGTTTAATGGTTTGTTAGGGGTTTGATCATAACGCAACATAACAAACATGTACGAACCTGTGTTGTAGCATACAAAGACTTGAGTTGTCGAGAAGTGTTGAGAGTATGTTGAGACAAAATATAATTACAAGTAACTTATACATTTTACGTTATGTATTACAAGTTACATGTTTGTCATCAACAAAACAAACGAGACTGTATAGATTAAATATCGTAATATTTGCACTAACACAATCTACATACGTAAACATGATAACCGAATTTTAATTGTGAGTAACCTAATGATATGTATGGTAAAAATTTGTTAAAATCCTAATTAAAACCTAGCCTAAATCGGATTATGGTGGGAAAATCAAGTTAGGTTCGGTTAGGGTTTAGTTTGGTGGGTTTTGAATTTCATTATTTTGTAACTTGAATATGTATGCGTTATAGATCGAGTTCCATAAGGGTTTTATTCTGGGTTTTTGCATGAAAACTTAGTTTAATGTTTTAATTAAGTTTTCCAATTGGTTTGGAGTGAATTGGAGTTGTATTGGTCATGTTTTTCAGTTTTATGAGATCATGTGTTAAAGCTGAGTTTTTAGACCTTAAATTCAGCCTGGTTTCATGATTTTTCATGTTACATCTATAAGGATTTATGACATGCCCTTCCACAGGAGTGATTTCTAAGATATGTGTGACCTTCTGGAATTTTCGTTAATTTTTATGAATTGTTTTGATAGGCCTATTAGATGTAAACTTTTGGGGTGTTTGTGCAGTTCATTTTCTGGACATGTTTTGATAAACGATTATTTTGAATGGTGTTTGTACTTGGTAATAATTCAAGGAAAATTCATGTAGGCTCACAATGCATATAGGTACTTGTGTAAATTATCATAGCCTCTGAACTGAAGTCTTGATATGGATTAAAAATTTGTAAAGTGAGGGTTAGATTATCCTAAAACCGGATTTTTACTTGAAGTTAAGGTTTTTGGTGATTTCATGTAATCAAGTGAGTGTTTGATATATGTGTGTAATTGAATGCTATGTAATATGAGTTTAGTAAGCATGATTAGGGAATGAGATGATACCATGCATGTTCAACAAGTTTTACATGAGATTATTAACATGTACCAATCTATGATTTTATGTGATTGATTTCATGAATGTTTTTGTCTTGAAAATGCCTTGAAAATATATGATTTGATGAAGATTAAACATGATGATGTGGATAACATTGTAGAATGCATGAAAATGGTCTTTATATGCTTGCTTACATGTTTGTATGAAATGGTGTTAAATGGTTATGAAGGATACATGTTTAGGGCTTGTAATTTGGTTTCTACGTGAAATGATGAGGTTGTTATGCCATAAATAATCTTGTGTGTAATTCTTTGAGTGAATTGCTTCATCTTCTGTTGTTTGGGTGTTGTTATGACTTATATATGAATTCTATGAAGTTTGGTACAATATGGTTTGGTGTATTGATGATTTTGGACTTGTTTGATATGTGGGTCATTTTGCGTGTTAGGCTATCCAGATTTTAGGTCATATTGCTACGTGTGTATTTTATTGGTTCCTTCATGTTTTTGAGTGATTCTTTAACCTAAATGTGAGTGCTTTTTGTGCACATTCTGAATATGTAATCCTTGTTGCAATTGGAGACCTGTAGCTATGATTTTTATATTTTCCAAGTTTAAGTGTCAAATCTGTGAAAGCTGATCTGAATTTTGTGCTGTAGTTATTAATTTCTCTAGAACAAACCATAAGGATCTTTGACATCTCCTTCTTTATTTTTGATATTTAGGATATGTGTGACCTCTGGGAATTTTGGTTGAATTTTTGGAGTTGTTTAAATGGGTGTGTCATGTTCAAACTTTTGGAGTCTCCGTTTCTGGATACTTCCTGGACAGGTATGGAAAGATGATTTTCTAATCCATGCTTAAGATCAGTAATAAAATCCCCAAAACTTCATGAAGTAATCTAACTAATAAGACAACACCTGGGAATTTTCCTAAATTTATTTGAGTTAATTTAAAAGTCATGAAAATTCGTCCAATACGGGTCCAGATTTGAGGTTTAAAACCTAATACGTAATACAAGCCTAACAATAAGTATATGGCCAATAAATCTAAGAATAACTTTCGATATGAATATATAAATGATATGCGAGCCGTAATCCATGTAGATTCATTGAAGAAGACGTGACGTTGTGTCTTCGTGTTCATTCATTCGTTTGCTTTCCTTTCATTGGCGTTAAGGTACAGATATTCTGACCTTTTTCTTAAGATTTCTCATGACCTCTTACACATCTTTGATCTTTAGCTATCTTGATTATGAACCTTGAACTATTTTATGTGAACCTCTGAATTGAGCCTTTACTATGAACCTTGGCTATGATCCTTTTATTATGAACCCTTGATTATGCTATTCTGATGACTTAGACATTTGCCAGACTTTGACCTTGCCTTTTGACCCATCAGTTTAATACCCGAGCCATTTTCCCTAGCCATGAAGGTAACATGGCCATGTCATTGATGCACCAATGACATGACTCCAGGGTGGTCGAGTGATGAACCATCCCGTCCCTTTCTGTTATGTATATTATGAGCTCAAAATTATTATACATGTTTGGCCACTAATATTTTTGAAGGGGCGTATGGATGCATCCTAGATTTGTTCTGTATATGATATGGTATGACATGATTCATTTGTTTTGGTGATTAATGTTGTGTGCAATATACGTCTTTCACATTTCGGGAGTTAGCTACTCCATTGGTTACTTATGTTATGATATGTTTGTTTCGGGCTCGTGGTAGATTACTGATATTTTCCTTCCATGACCTTTTATCCTTGTTATGCCTTATGTTATTCCACAATGCACCATATTCTATATTTCTCGTTTTTAGTTTTCGGTCGATTACTCATTCATTCATTATCCTTATGTGATTCAACCGACTACCATACTATACTCCATTTCATTGATTTGTCATACTCTCATTCTATTTTGGTTGACTACCAAGCTTATACTTCAGATTACCACTTCATCCGTTTACCCTGCTATTATATGATTATTATGTGACTATCTGTTTACTATGCTATTATGTGACTAATTGATTCACCCGTTTCCATGATAGTATGTAATTATTTGACTCATCCGTTTACCATGTTATACCTCGTTCATTTATTTTGTGGGCTATGATTATCATTTAGTATTCTATTTGCTATTTTTGACTACCATTCTTGTACTTTTGGTTGGTATTTTTCCGTTGCTAACGATATTGGTTTGGCTTAGTAATTGATGGTTACCTGACTTGTTGATTTGCCATGTTTACACTTTTGTTCATGCTACTGGTTGATGAAGGAATATGGTTCAACTTATGTTATCTGTCTAGTTGACTTGTTTAGTTTGCCATGCTATGTTTTTTTTAGTTAATTCATTCAATTATGATGTTCGTTTGGTATTCCTACCTGATACGTGTGACTATCATGCTTATACTGCTGTTAGTATTTTTGCGGGTTATGATACTTGTTCTGTTTATTAACTGTGGGTTATCTGACTTGTGTGATTGCCAAGCTTACATTCAATTTAGCTGCTTCTGCACCTTATAGAATTCAGCTTGGCTTATATGTATTATGATTATTTGATTTAATTGTGATGCCATATTTATGTTTAGTTTATACGCTGACTGCTATGTTTGTACACTGTTTGGTTACTTGTTTTGCTTATGATGTTGTTTATCAATTCCTATTCGTTTATGTCCAGTATTTACATGTTTGGTTATTTTATGTGTACGTATGTATGTTAGCTGATGCGCTGCTTTGCTTTGGTCTCCCTTGATTTATGTTCTTTTCGTTATCTGTTAATATTGTGTTCTGCAGGTTCCTCATTGACTCATTTTGTTCATTTCTATGACCTTGATATCAGTTTCCTTTGATTTCCTTCATATCTTTATTTTATTTAGTTTTTATTTTGCCATATCTGTGCACTGGGCTTTTTAAGCTCAACCGCACTTTCTTTTCCATGCGGTAGGTACCTAGTAGGATGTTGGGCTTGATGGGCTGAGAGTATGAACATTTGAGTGAACCAACCCTAGTTTCCCAATCTTATTGGACTCTTTTTGAAGATCATTGTTTTGATATTACATTTTTGACATATTGGATTTTGTATTTTTCCTTGTAAGTCATTCGTTTGTATGACTTGGTATTTTATTTTATAAGACTTTCGTTTGCAAAAGTTTATTAGTATGTTCTGATATGACTCCATAATGTGACATTCGGACTCTTGTCGGGTTGGGGTGTTACAAATGTAGTTTTCCACCACCAGGAACGTTGTTCTTTTACCAATGAAATACCCATATAACGTATAGCACATCTATCATTAACCTATTCAACTGATGATAACGAAATGGCAAGATCAACATTACTAACATATGTATTAGAATGTAATACGTCGAAATTTACCTTTCGTTGAAGAGGAGTAGCATCAGCCACATTAGCATAAAATGTAGCTCCATTTTTTTGTTACCCGGGATCTCCCATAAACGATTTTGGGAGCTCAGAATTCAAAGTACCAGAAACAACACTATCAGAAGCTATTCGTGTAGTTTGGTCTATGGTAAAATCAAACGCATGTTGCAAAGGAGTGGAATCAGCTTTAGGTTCTTGGTTACAAGCATTCAACTTGAACTTCTTCCATAGATGAATTAGGGCACTCCAAATTCACATCATCAGCTTTTCTAGGTACTTGATTAAATTCTAATCTAAAGACATATTTACAAGAATGGTTTTGGACATCACCATGGTTACTACTGTTAGGAACACTAACAAACTTCGTATGGGCTTCTTTAACATGAGTTTTCCTACGAGCTTTTACTGGATTACCTGTAGTCATGTTACTTAGGTTCGAAAAACTTATATGATCATCAAGGTTTTCAAGTCGTGACATCGAACGAGTTTGAACTCTCCCCACGTCTTTTTTCTTGTGGCTACTACTTGTCACACCCCGCTAAAGTGGAAACACGAGGTGTAACAACTCAACTCTCAAAACATAAGATAATAGGTAACTCTATACATGATTTGATTAAAAGAAATTCCAAATTACAACATTGTCTTAATACATGTTTCAAGATAACGACACAAATAGTTTAAAATATAAGTTCCATAAAAGATAAGACAATTGTTTCTGAAACACATCACAAGTGAAAGCATAAAAACATCACAAATGAAAACACCCATGCATATGCTTTCCTAAACTTCCACCTAATGACGATCACCTGAAAAGCATGATAAAACGGGTCAACTATGAAATAGTTGGTGAGTACACAGGATTTTAGTATAGCATAAAATTCATATTATAGAGTAAACATTTGGTTGTACAAGAGTGCAAAATGGTAGAGTTGTATGCCCTAATGTTTTTGCCACTAGCCACTACTTAAGCCGAATAATACTAAGACCACCCCAAATCTACTCATATTCTACGCGTCAGACATGGGTAAGCTAGATAATATGTGCTCCCTAGTCGGTGGGAGTAAAGGAAATGGTCTTCCCTAAATAGCGTTATCCATAAATATCCACAGCCAATCCCCAGTCGGTGGGAAAAAGTAAATAAGTAGTGTGGGGACTTAGAATAACTACCACTACACTTAACATAGCATACATACCAATTGCAAAAGAAATCAAGGCACAAGTTCCAGTAAAATCCCAACAAAACGTTTATAAGTCCACAACCAATTCAAATCAAGTATCACACCATGGTTTTCACCCCAAAATGAGTAAGTAGTAAAAAAGGACTCTAAGAACTCACCTTAACGAGAAAGAGTATGTGTACAAAGAACGATATAACAAGAATGCAAATCAAAGATCACTAAAGCAAAACCATTCGAACATACTTCTTCCTAACGCGACCGAGGGAAAGTAAAATTACTCATTAACAACTAAACGATACGTTTAGACTCAAAATGACAACTAGTTAGGTCACCCAATTATACTCATAAAAAATACGATACTTTCACCACTACATATGAAATCACAAAACTGTCCCAAAATATGGTCACAAAACTGTAACCAAGATTAAAAGTGACTCAGGTTCAATCCTTTATAAATCTGTAAATACTATGTTATAGGTATACTCATGAATTTTGACAATTTTTATGAAGTGTTTAAGTCAAGCAAAAAGACTTGAACAAAAAGTCTCATCAGATTTGAAAGTTACTAGACCACTCTATAAACTTCATGTGCCATAGGGTCAAGATCTTTAAGTTAAGCTATAATCTTTTGGCAAACTTAAGTTAACATACAAAACTATTCTCAAACCAAAAATTACCGCTTGACAAGTATTTTTGAGTGAGATATAACCATGCAAAGTTGGTCATATAAATCAGCCAAAACAATCAGTTTTGTAACTTATCTTGTGATGACCATTTAGGGGTTCAAAAATATGATTTACCAAGCAAAACCACTTGGACTTTAAAGTTAACAAAACCTCAGATGTGGAATAAACAATTTTCACCAGAAAATGAATAAGATATGGTCTTGCGAAGTGAGGTTAAGAAAATTTGTGCATGTCCAATAGTTTAACACCCTAACTTCCTATCAGTGTTTGAATGTTTAAATGCTCATATTTTACCATGTAACCACATAGGTTATAAATATAATAAACTTTTAGAGAAAGAATCTTTGTAATTTAGTACAAAATGACCAAAACTTCATATTTTTCACAAGACCACTTGGGTTTCAAGGATAACTCAAAATCTAGATCTTGGTGTAAATAACATGTCTTGAAGTTGAGTTATGAGTGTGATGTGACCTCCCAAATTCAGTAATATCTTCTTGACCTGAAACTGTCCCATTTTCTAACTCAATTTCCAGATTTTTCCTTCATACCAATCACCACAAACGACCCATCCAAGACCCTGAATCAACTTGGGTTTGAAATATAACTCAAAAAGCTATATCTTGGTGTAAATAACATGTATTGAAGTTGAGTTATGAATGAGTTATGGCTTTCCAAAGCCGGCACAACTTCCTGACAGTAAGTTGTCCCAATTTCTAACTCACTTTCAAGTACTTTTCGTTATACCAATCACCATAAATGACTAAAACAAGACCCTAAATCATTTTTCCAACCTTCTTAGAGTGTTTTTAAGTTTCTAACCATTTTATTTAGTAGCTCTACTTATCTTTTAATTAAAAATTCATAAAGACTCATATAATATAAAAAATAAGAGTTTGTGGTGCAAGAGTGGGTATAGTACCTTCTTGCACCTACAAAATACCTAGAAAAGATGGTGGAGTGTGGTGGTGCCGGCGTCCTAAGAGGAGTAGGAGGAGGAGAGACATTTTGATTGTGTGTGAAAAGTGTGAAGGGAAATTAAGAGTGTTTTTGGATAATGTGAAGAGTGTTAAACAAGCTTATGGGAAGTGTAAGTAGAAATGATGGTGTTGTGGGAAGAAGTAAGAAAATGTGATTGGTTAAGGGGGAGGGGGTGTGCTGTTTTTGGTGTGTAGTAGGGGAGGGATATTTTTAAATTTTCTGTATAATGTTATCCTAAAAAGTCGAAAGTCTAAACCAAAAACAATTAAACGTGCATTACCGAGCTACATTTAAAAGATGTATACACGTAAAACGGACTATGTGTTTAAATAGGACAAATGATAAAAAAAAAAGTATTATACTTGACTCCATTTGCTCTTGTGGGTAGCGAACAAAATTTTTTGCTTTTGTGGGTACTATACTTTCAAATTCATCCTCTTTAGGGTATTTTGCGACATTTTTGGACATTTTTTCCCCTCTTAGCTAATAGAATTTTTTTTCCTGAAGGGCAAAAATGTCACATAATATCCTAAAGAGGATGAATTTGAAAATATAGTACCCCACAAAAGCAAAAAAATTTGTTCGCTACCCACAAGAGCAAATGATGGCAAGTATGATACTTTTTTTTTATCATTTGCCCTTTTAAATACGGGTGACACTAACTATTTTAAAATATCTAGGCATATCGTAGACCATTTTTTGACGTTTAAATAAAACCATATGTAGAAGGTACGTTCGTAACACGAGGGCGCCTAGGGAAAGTGAACACAAAATACCAAAACGAACCACTAACACCAAAACTAGCCTAACAAGCATAGTTTTCAAATAAAGATGTCACAAGTCACTATCTGTCACTAACCTGAGTTTAACGATTGTCACACTACCCCTCCCACCTGTATCTAGAAAGCCCTTATGCATAGTTACATAAATCCGACCTAGGTAACACCACACACAACTTTTTATTTGATCGAAAGTTAAGCATCATACGTACAAAACAAAAAAAATAATGAAAAATAACTCTAAACGATAATTGGGTTTGTAAATACCCTTGAAGATCCACTAACAAACCATGAATAATTAATGGAATAGTAAGATCAGTAACTAATGAGATAACCCCAAGATCACTGTTAATGACAAACCCTAAAACCGAATAAAAAACTAATAAACCTAAAAGTCAACCAAAATAATGCAAAATCAAGAATGCTACGACGTAGCAACATTTTCCTCTACGTCATAGCAAGGGTCAATTAGGAAAAAGGCATGTATAAACAAACCTTAACTAAACCAAAAAGGGATCCTAACTTCCCATTCAACTTCCAGACATTTTTAGGGCATATTCCACCACTTTGGAGGCTGAATCATTAAGAGAAGCAAGATCCTAAAATCATAAACATTAGATTAAACCGCTTCGCTAAATTATTCTGTTATGAACATGTTTTTCTTACTAATTTCTATCTTTTGATTTATGTTATATGTCTTTCTAGGCTAAACCGCTTAGTGTTTCCCTAGTTATGAACCTATTGAATGTATGACATGATTTGTGTAGTTTATTTTAGTTCTTTGATTGGGTAGTTTATATGTTTGTTGTCAAATCCTTATCTCTTTGCGTCTGTCATGATTAATTTGTTGATTGTAATTAACTAGTAGTCTATACAAATAAAAGTTAAGAACCTAATTTACAAACATACGACAAATATCAATTTATGGCTAGAGTTATTAAAATTACCATAGCTTGGTTAAATGTGGTAGATTATAAGATTTATGATTAACAAAGGTAAATGGAGATTTACAAAGTCGTTAAGTGTTCTTAGTCAGATAACTTTACAAACAAGTCGTAGAGGTTAGTTGGCGAACTTAATGAATGACTATTGTAACAATTCACATTTTTAAGATCAATATTTAATTATTTTATTTTACTTATTATTATTTTAATCTTAAGTAAAAAAATTTTACGCGTAATTAAATAAATTCACTTACATACATTTAATTCGAACCGAATCCAGACTATGTTCAATCTATGTATCTCATACATTTTAGTTCTATCATAGTCATATTTTATATGTACTATTAATATTTTTCTATTTTTACGAAAACCTTATACATTTTACATTTTACGCGATTTAAACCTACGTTTTTAAGTTTTAACAACGTTTAAACACTCTAATAATCTCATGACTCATCTTAAATATTAATATATGGTATGTTAATAAGTTTTAGCGTTTTCTAAGTTTTGTATTTTTACATTACTCGGTTTTACGTTTCGCATCTTAAAAGTGTTACATTTGTAATTACCGGAATTAAACTACACCCCATAGCTCAAAAGCTATAAAATAACAAACACTAACTCACCACCTCTTCTCTAGATGGCATTTAAAGAGCAAGTTTTTTAACACTTGTCTCTTTGATACTACACTAGTTCCTTTTAGAAGACATGTGTATATCACTAACACAAAAAAACCACGAAACTAGTCATTATCCTCATTTGTACATGCAAACCAAATCAAAAAGCTCTCATCCTTGTTTTCTCCCCCATATGAGCGAGGCATATACAGTCCAAAACACCAAATTCATCAAGGTTGTCATGTATATCTTGATCAAGGATTGAAGATCATAAGTCCCTTAGCTTGTACTTGGTTAATTTCATCATAAACTTCATCAATCTCATCATTTCTAGGGTGTTTTCTTGGAAGATTTTCAAAATTTTTTGCAAGTGATATTTGGTGTTAGATCAAGGTTTATTAAGGTTTATATTGGTTGGGTAAAAAGAATTGGAAACATGGGTTATGTTATTGGTGATTTTTAAGTTTAGTGTTCTTATATTCTTGTCATTTTCATCTAAAAAGCATTTTAAGAAAACCAAACTCTACATTTTATCGTATTTTTGTATTTGTATATATTTGTATATGTTTTGAATGTTCTATATACTTATTATGATTGATTATGCTTAGTACATGGACTTAATCACTAGAAATCATGAAAAGGACTTGACTTGCAAAAGTACTTTCTGACCAGGGGTAAAAATGGGATTATTAGAAAATATTAGTGGACTGTGGCCCTTAAGTAAAAATATAAGGAGTTAGATCTATGTCTTACAGTCATTTCAATGGGTAGATCACCTCATAACGATACCCGATGAATTAACTAAAAATGTTTTGGTGAAACTTGTCAAAATCTGAGTAACGCATTTCAAACGTAGGAAAGTCATTTTTTTACATATAACCTTCTGTTGCACAAAAAATAAAAGTTGTACCTAAGACCTTAACTTGAACGTGGCCGTGAAAATGGGTTAAAATAGACTTGTAGAACTCAACTGATCGCTATTTTACCGGGACTAAATTGTGCAGCCCAAAATTCTGTTTTGACATATAAGGATAAATTGGTAATTTCACTTAGGTTATATAATTTTCGACACAGTGAGACCCACAAATCTGTTTAGTACACTCAAATACCTTTCCGGGGATATAAAGACTAAAATTTAACTCTTTACGGTTTGTGAGTAATGAATTCTTGAATTAGACATTTTTATAAAAATCCTAACAACACCAAGATTTTGGGCTTTTGAAATTATTTTGGGCTTTTGAGATGATTTTGGGATTTTGAATTAATTATTTAACTTTTTGGGAATTTTGAAACTTATGTTTTGTTTTGGACTTATGGCACATTTTGAACCCGTAAGATTTATTTTGAATCATCTTATATATTTTGAACTCATATGACTTGATTTGAACCTTTTGACTATTTTGAACCCGCATGATTTGTCTTGAACTTAAACTTATGAACTATTAAAAAGGATATAAAAATTGAAATACTAAATATCTTATTATATGAGCTAGTAACTACTTTTAAAAGTGTCGAAACTAAATTTAAACACTTAGTTGACTTTACAAAAATTATGTACCAAGGTATAATTAAAATAATAACTTATAAAGCATATTGGCATATTTACTTTACTATTTTTAGAACCTAAGACATACATATATGTTGAGGTTGCTCGTAGGACTTTTGTGGCGTATTCTTCACTTGCTTGTACCTAGCTATTCACTTTGCTTAACGGTGAGTTCATAGCCTCACCTTTTTTCGTTTAACTTTTTATAAACTCATTGGGGGAGATACATGCTACTACTTTTATTATAATCACAATTGCTTGAAGAATGTATTCTGAACTGAAAGTATTATTGCCTAAGTACCACTATTGCCAAAAGCAAGTCCCTTTATCATGAACCATGAATCACTAATGTGTCAGTGTGAATATAGTGAATAGGCCTATAAGATTGACACGTCCTGCCTGGTTTGCCAGATTGGCAATCAAACGTACTATATTTGTATGGCAAATTACCTACTTGGGGGCAACTATTACAATTATATATCAGTTTCTATTGATACTTTATTAACGCTTTGAGTGTCATGAACTTAGTACAATAATACGTGCTTTTGAAATATGGGTGTATAACAATATAACTCATTGTCTCTTAAACTTCAAATCTTGTGATAATTTGTCTTACTTATAAACCAATGAATTCACTCAACCTTTGTGTTGACCTTTTTAGCATGTTTTATCTTAGGTGTCTAAAGTATTAGCTGGCATATGAAGGCGCACGAAAATTCTGAAGACACCGCATATCATTATCATTTTATAAACCTTAAAAACTTTTATGTTGTACTATGTATGTACTGTAAACTTGTTGGGACCTCTATTGTAAACTCTGATATTTTATATAAATTAAATGATAATTTATTTCAAAACGTCTCATTTAGAGTCGTTTTCTGTAATTTATACTGTGAACTTTGATGTAACACCCAGTGACACTATCTTCTGTTGTGGTATTTTAGGGGATGCAGTAGGTGTTTAATAAAGGATTTTGTTGTTAAAGGTAGGAATTATGAAGAACAAATAAAGCTTAAGCGTGCCAAGTACTTAGCAAAGATAATTTTTCTTGGTATTAACGAGAAAAAGTCAAAAATATTTAAAGAAGCAGAAGCATACGTGAAGAATCAACCGAAGAGTTCAAAAATTGTAACAAATGATAATGTGAAAGAACATTAAAAGTTGTTGGCAAAGAATAATGAGTGTGTACTCTTGGTAACCGAAAATTAATTAATTACCAAACAACTTTAGTTCTATTGGATGTTTTAAGATTTTATTTGTAATACTTTGATAACTGCCTAAGTACTTTACTTCTTAACGATTAGTGTTTGTTTAGTACAAAGTATTTTTGATTACTGTTGATATCTGAATGAAAATAGATACACTAAATTACAAACAGTGTTGCACTGAAAATACTAGTGCATCATAGTGTATAGAACTGGTTCATTATAGTGCATACAACTGATGCATCAAAATGTGTATATCAAGTGCATCACAGTGTAAAATTCTGGTGCATTAGAATGATGTAAATTTACTACATCACAATGTATAAATCTATTGAATCACAATATTATAATTTTACTGCATCATAATGTATTTTATTACTATTGAAATCTAAATGAACATAGATGCACTTCAAATAGTGTTGCACTAAAAATACTAATACGTCACACTGTATACAATTGGTGCATCATATTATATAAAAGTTGTACATCATAATGTATATAAGTGCATCACAATGTATAATATCTATTACTTTTGATTTACTACTTCTCAACGTACAAATCTTATGATTCACAATTATGTAAATTTACTGCATCACAATATAGAAAATATATTGCATCACAATTATATAAGTTACCTACGTCATAATGTATTAAATATACTGTATCACAATGTTATAAATTTGCTGAATCAATATGTAGAAATCTATTGCATCAGAATGTATAAAAACCGGTGAGCCATAATTTATAAATGTACTACATAATGATACACTAAACAATAACAACAAATGATGAACACAAAATATAATGTGACTAAGATAGTCTTTCATTAAAATTGTATGCTATACATTTCTTTCTTTACAACTGAATCAGTGTTTTATTCGTAAAAAAATGAAAAAATATAGAAAAGAATATTAACTCTTTTGGCGGATCTTGTTGCTTGGGTGGCTTGGATGCTGGAAATGTTTATTTACAGGTACTGGAGTTGTGGCCTCCCTTCTCTCCACATACACCACAAGTCGTGTACCAAACAATCAACAATAGATTCAAAAAGCTCGTACATATAATGTGTAATGACATAAAAGCCCATATGACTCTTACCGAATTGTAGCTACATTGAACCTACTGCATTAGTATATTACAACAACTGCATCAATAAAGAAAATGAATCAATAAAAACATATACACAGTTAATACTACATCAACTGCATCACTATGTTAAATCAAGCAAAATCATAATAAACATTATGGAAACATAATGAAACCTTATAAACCTGCTATGCATAACTTAATCAAACCTACTACATCAGTGTTTTACATCCACTGCATCACTATATTATATCAACCAAATTAGAACAAAAGTTGAGGAAACCTAAATGAGACCTACTGCATCACTATGTTATACACCTACATCATCACTTTGATATTTTAACAAAATTAGAACCAGAAATAGAAGAAACCTAAATAAACCTACTGCATCACTATGTTATACACCTACTGCATCACTATGTTATAACACTACTACATCAAAGACTAAAAACAACTTCATCAAATTAGGTCAACAGAAATTTAATATTATAGTTGTGAGATTAAATTAGTTCAACTGAAAACATAAAAAATATACAAAATCATACAAAATCAATTTTTAAATCAAGTAAATACATTAAAAATCATATACAAAACATAATCCAATTAAAATAAAGTAATTTAATAACAAAAACTATTAAAAACCAAAATATTAAGATCTTACTATCCTTATGCATTAATGTTGCATTGGTTGTTGATTTTGAACAAACAAACTATCTTTAACCTGTATCATCCTTATATGCTGAAAACTAAAAACCTACTGCATCACAGTTCATATTCAAGTGCATTACATAAACAAACAAGCAAAACACATGTACGCACATAACAAAGCCTGTGCTTAACCTAACTCGTGTTTATACATGATAATTGAACGCCTATTGCATCTCAGTTCAAATACAAGTGCATCACACAAATAATCAAACTTAGAAACTTATTTATTCACATAACCTATTGCATCACAGATAGAAATAAAAACCTACTGCATCAAAATATTTAATACAACTGCATCAACTTAAAAAAATTGCATCACAATGTAAAGTTAGTACATAATAGTTATAAATTCTAGTTGAGACATTTTGTCAAACACCTTGTATTCAACTTTCTTAACATGTTTTGTGTCTATATTTTTTCTACATTTTGTTCCAGATTTAAAAGAAATCATAATGTAAATTTGAATCAAACTTTAAATATAACATACTTAAATCAATTAAAACACATAAACCAAACAGTAGGTGTTTGAATTAGGATCATACGAAAAACTATCAATAACTTATCACAGATTCCAACACAAACGAAAAACTAATCTGACCTAAGACATGACTAGACACAATCTCATTCCACATATTAAACACAACTCCAGCCGCTCCTATTTTTTCTAATTGTAAATAGACATGATCATTCACATTGCGTTAAGTTGACCTTAATACCAATAATCAATTTCCTTTGCATGTAAACAAGCATAATCATCTTAACATTAAAGATACAAAAGATATACCTTCAACACTAGCCTCGCTATAATTCGAATCCGACAACGATCCGTCATCGTCTTCACTATCTAGAACCTCCATAACCGCCTTACCAAATTCTACACAAATCAAACAATCATAATCAAATCTTACCACCACAAAATCATCACATATTTTATTATATCGATATATTAAATGCATAAAACTTACATAATCCAAGAAATAACCTAACAATTAAAATATAACATAATCAAACCCTAACAGTATACTAATATCAAATAACTCATTAAACAATATAATTAGTTGCAGAGAATTGTGGTGATAATCGACAGTGGTGAATGGTGGTGAGATCGGATTAAACTTTAGTGGGGCGCGTGAGTGCGAGATGTGTCTTGGTCGAATACATGGTTGTGGCATCTGTAAGTCGTGATTATGCATTGCATCTCATTGTTGTGGCATCTATATGGTTTATTCTTATATGCATGTCCATTTGCATTTCATGAAATTATACATGTACATTATTTTAATCAAATGATTATTGTGTGACGAACAATTTGAATGAAAATTCCTGATAATATTTCAGTTAAGTTTTCATTCTCTATCTTTGTGATTTCACCTTTAAAAACAATAAGACTAGCAAAAAAGGTTAGTAACAAATTGTTAATAAACCATAACACAATATAGGGTCCATAAGTTATATTTTATATTATCATTTATGCATTTGAATCATACGTGCGATATTTTATGTACACAACACACTACCTCACTAAGCCTTTAGGCTTACGCATTTATTGTACATCTTCAGGTTCAAAATAATAGGTAGAGAATCAAGGAGACGAATGGACTAAATAAAGGGGACCAATTAGGCTTGACATCCTTATGCCCCAAATGTTTTTATTTTTATGCTTTAAGTTGTATCTTTAAGGATGTTAAAAGACCTTTGTACTTTGACTTTCATTTCAAACTTATGTTTTAATGTCCAACAATGTATCGCCTAAGTTTGAAATTTGGTGTTATGATTTCATAAAGCAATTTACACTTCTATAAATAAAAGCACACATTGAAATGATTTATATTAGTTTAGATAAGATAAATAAGTTTGTTTATATAGATTAAAGGGTTAATATAAAAATATGTTACTAAATGTTTCAAAAAAGTTCGCCTAAGTTACTGAACTTTCATTTTGTTCACTTAGGTTACTAAACTTATAAGAAGCATATTTTAGTGTTGATAGGAGTGAATTAATCGTATATTTTTGGATATGTTAAGTAACATAAATGTCGTGTTTTTACAAGTTGAGTAACCTAAGTGAACATTTTTATAAGTTCAGTGACCTCAAATGTCAAGTTTTATAACTTTAGTAACCTAAGTAAACAAAATGAAAGTTCAGTAACATAGGAAAACTTTTTTGGAAAGTTTAATAACATATTTGTATATTAACCCTAGATTAAACTTAAAAGAGTTGTCATTTAGTTGCTTGATTAACTTGTAATAATTAAAAAGAAAATAATGTATTAGATATAAAATTGTAAGTAAAAAAACACATGTTAAAAAAGAAGTCAAAGAAAACACATCCCACATAGAAAAAGAGAAGAAAACAAGATAAACAAAGAGCCTATAAAACAAAGTCCAAGAGAAACGAAGAGTTTTACCTTCAAGTAAATATATAGTTTAGATATATTAAGCTACAACTTGAAATCTAAATCATATTAGAAACATACATTTAAAATTTTAAAATAAAGTAAACTTAAAAATTTATAAAGATTAAGTGTTAGTTTGTCAAGCTCAAGTAGCTCGTTAAATTTGGTTAAGCTCGACTAGCTCGTTTGACTCGTGATTATTAAAAGAATTTTTGAATGAGCCGAGCCAAATATAATTTTTCAAAGCTCGGCTCGTCATACTAATCAAGCACTATTTTTGCTCCAAATCGACTCGAGCTCATTAGTATTAAGCTCGAGCTCGAGTTAAACGAGCTCGACCTCGAGTAAGTCGTTAAAAGCTCGACTCTTTAACACCCCTAGTTAGGAGGTGTAAGTCATGATAATGATCCAACTTTTCATCTTAGTCACTAAGACTTAAATATGAACTATCTTGTTGTTGATAGTGTGTAGCGAGCCACGGAAGCTTTGTGGTCCATCATGTTGCGCAAAACAAAATTAAATACTCAGAAGATGGTGTTAATACAAATAAGCCGTATTTATTTATATTTTACGATCTTCTAATGTTTTGTCGATAACAAACGTAAAACCATTTTAATGAAATAAATAAAATACGTAAAACTTTGAGCCAAAAGTTTCATTTCACTAAACGAATAAACCTTAAACATGTTTAGTCAATAAGTTTACATAAAACCAAAACCATTTTATAAATACACTTAAGTAACATTAGTTACTTACATTTTATAAAATACATGTAACTTGTAAACTAGTAAAGACTTGGACTATCCATAACCCAAAACCAAGTCCATAACCCATAACCCATGACCCAAAGTCCATAACCCATGACCTAAATTTCATAACCCATAACCCAAGATGACTTTGGCATCAGGCATGACATCACCTATCCATAGACCATAACCCATAACCTGATTTGTAACCCAAATCCGGACTGGTTTACTCATTGTGTCGGATCCCTGGCTTAACACTGGCCAAATCCTTTTGGGAAGTGATCTGCCGGATCCGGGTGAACAGTGACCAGAGTTCCTATAAATAGATGGCCATTTCTCCCTTTTCACTGACCCAACTTAGACATATATTCTCTCTATATTCTAAGTACTTTATCTCAGATCTAATGATCTTCTATGTAGCTCTCTTTCTTAGTGATTCTCTAGGTTCCTTTTAAAAGGCGAGATCACGAACTCTAGAAGACTTGGATGCTCAAGACATAAGTTGCTAGGATTCTTCATCTCCACAAGATCAATGAAGTGTATCTTGTTATTCTTCCTTCTCAAGTGTGTTGTAATAACCGTGTAAGTAACGACGGTGGTCCTTTGATGTGTTGTGCTAAGTAGGTGTTTATTGGGTTGTGGTTCTTCCATTGTTAATGGAACCCGGTGTCTAGCCTTGTACAGGATAAAGTGTAGGTGACGAAAGTTTGGTTCTACCCTGTGTGAAGAACTCGGTATTTAGCTTTGTACTGGATAAAGTGTAAACGACGTTGTAAAGGCTTCTCCGCTGATGAAAGGAGTTTGTTTTGTGTAGTGCTTACGGAACTCTCGAGTTGGGTACTTGGGGAGTGGAGTAGGAAAGGAAATCTATTAATACATGTGTTGTGGATGTGTCTTTCTATCCCTCTCTCGTAGTTTAGTTTTATATGCTTTTCTACTATTAATATCCAACACGTCAAAACTAGATTGACATAAGTCGATCTAAAAGTTTTAAAACGAAGTTTTAATTGGTAAAACTATTCAACCCCCCCCCCCCTCCCTTCTAGTTATCTACAATTGGCATTAGAGCTTCATTACCAAGTTTCTAAAAGTACTTTAAAAACTTCAAACAACCCGTGTATGTTTTGAAAACTACAAAGAAGGAAAATCTTTTGCAAAAAAATTTACATACAACTCATTTTAACAAAAATGATAAAATGATAAAAACCTTCTTTGTTTGGATATTGTTAAGTTATAAATCTAAATATTTCTAACATAACTTCCTTAAGATATCTTCATGTTTGGAAGCTCTTTAAAAGCTCACGAAGTATTGCTCATCTAAGATTACATATACCCTCCAAGATTATGTGGCAAATGTATGTCTTTCTATTCTTTTAAAGAAGTGTTACGTGTCCGTGGTTTGTTTATGTCTTATGTGAACTCCTACATGATCTATTCTCTAAAAATTTCTTAGTTGATAATAGCTTTTGATTATCTAAATCGTAGTGAAGTATATTTTAGACACCAAATCAAAACTTTCAAAAGTCTCTCTTTACTAATTCCCATACGTGTCAAGTCATAAGGAATAGTATTCTGTCAATCCATCTAAACGAAAATTCATTTACATTCATTCGTCCAATGAAAAGGTTTATTCGACACAAGGAATAGTATTCCATATCTACTACTTCTATTTTCTCGTCAAATCATCAGGAATAGTATTCCATATCATACTTTCCGCAACTTCAACTCTCATCATCGAATACATATTTAGCAACACAATTGTGGAATTTATCCATTCCCGTCTCAAAGTCACTCACGACAACTTATCCCCTCTAAAACCTTTCTCTCATGTTTCATGTTGCCTTAATGGAACATAATAACCTTCTCGGTTTGATCGATTTTTTTGCTATCTAAAAATTTCTTTAAACTCTTTTAACTAAACTAACGTCTTAGTCATTTAGGAGTATTAGTCAAGTAAATTGAAAGAATTAATGACAAATGATAACACTCAAAAATTCAATGTATACTGTCTTCCCGGATCCATTAGTTTTAATAGACCGGATCCCTTTCAAAAAGTATCCGGCGAAATCGGTACGCCAAACACCAGTTTAAGATTGTCGATTTTCACAGACTACTTCTTTCTTTCCTTTTGTTCATCCCAAATGATCCACAAATACACACATCTTAGAATTCAATCGACACTTACTTCAGAAATCTAATCATCTCCATAAGTAATCATACACTCTTATGTATTTAAATTTAACTCTAGGGTTTAGTTTTGTTTTCACAAACTAATTCAAGTAGGACAATTAAATCATGTGTGAAACTTTTGGATTTAACATTAGACATTAGGTTATAATTGTTCTAAGAATCACAAAAACCCAAAATGATCTTTTCAAACTTCATATAAATGAAGTAATGGAACAAACAATATTTCAAAGGATAATTAGAATTGTTAATACAAGTAAAAACGTAATAGGTTAAATTAGACAAGTAAAGGTTGTATACTAAAATCTATTTTTCGATTTTGATACAAAAACTCTATTTTCTCTAAAAACCTACGTTTGGTATAAACTTCATCCTAATGTTTAATCTGCTTGTATAGGTCTCAAAATGCCACATACATATGACTTTGATCACCATCTAACCAACCTCTACATTCCAAACATTTCAACTAAACCCTACACACCCATAGACTTTGTACCTAGTTTCAAGAATCTTGAATCTCATTATTTTCACGAAGGTCGAATTTTCGATCCCACTTTAATATTTTATGAAGAAGTCAGCATAGCCTTTTGACCATAGGTTTTGAATCTCTACTCACTATCAACGAACAAATTTGCCCACGCATCGTGTTAGAATTCTTTCGTGAAATTGATCTCGTACGCAACGAGGATCGATCCCTTTCCCTTTGGTTTTACATATAAAACTACAAGTTTCTCTTACCTCTCCAACACAAACGAAAAACTAATCTGACCTAAGACATGACTAGACACAATCTCATTCCACATATTAAACACAACTCCAGCCGCTCCTATTTTTTCTAATTGTAAATAGACATGATCATTCACATTGCGTTAAGTTGACCTTAATACCAATAATCAATTTCCTTTGCATGTAAACAAGCATAATCATCTTAACATTAAAGATACAAAAGATATACCTTCAACACTAGCCTCGCTATAATTCGAATCCGACAACGATCCGTCATCGTCTTCACTATCTAGAACCTCCATAACCGCCTTACCAAATTCTACACAAATCAAACAATCATAATCAAATCTTACCACCACAAAATCATCACATATTTTATTATATCGATATATTAAATGCATAAAACTTACATAATCCAAGAAATAACCTAACAATTAAAATATAACATAATCAAACCCTAACAGTATACTAATATCAAATAACTCATTAAACAATATAATTAGTTGCAGAGAATTGTGGTGATAATCGACAGTGGTGAATGGTGGTGAGATCGGATTAAACTTTCGTGGGACGCGTAGTCTGAGATGTGTCTTGGTCGAATACATGGTTGTGGCATCTGTAAGTCGTGATTATGCATTGCATCTCATTGTTGTGGCATCTATATGGTTTATTCTTATATGCATGTCCATTTGCATTTCATGAAATTATACATGTACATTATTTTAATCAAATGATTATTGTGTGACGAACAATTTGAATGAAAATTCCTGATAATATTTCAGTTAAGTTTTCATTCTCTATCTTTGTGATTTCACCTTTAAAAACAATAAGACTAGCAAAAAAGGTTAGTAACAAATTGTTAATAAACCATAACACAATATAGGGTCCATAAGTTATATTTTATATTATCATTTATGCATTTGAATCATACGTGCGATATTTTATATACACAACACACTACCTCACTAAGCCTTTAGGCTTACGCATTTATTGTACATCTTCAGGTTCAAAATAATAGGTAGAGAATCAAGGAGACGAATGGACTAAATAAAGGGGACCAATTAGGCTTGACATCCTTATTGCCCAAATGTTTTTATTTTTATGCTTTAAGTTGTATCTTTAAGGATGTTAAAAGACCTTTGTACTTTGACTTTCATTTCAAACTTATGTTTTAATGTCCAACAATGTATCGCCTAAGTTTGAAATTTGGTGTTATGATTTCATAAAGCAATTTACACTTCTATAAATAAAAGCACATCTTTATGCTTACGCATTTATTGTACATTTATATTATCATTTATGCATTTGAATCATACGTGCGATATTTTATGTACACAACACACTACCTCACTAAGCCTTTAGGCTTACGCATTTATTGTACATCTTCAGGTTCAAAATAATAGGTAGAGAATCAAGGAGACGAATGGACTAAATAAAGGGGACCAATTAGGCTTGACATCCTTATGCCCCAAATGTTTTTATTTTTATGCTTTAAGTTGTATCTTTAAGGATGTTAAAAGACCTTTGTACTTTGACTTTCATTTCAAACTTATGTTTTAATGTCCAACAATGTATCGCCTAAGTTTGAAATTTGGTGTTATGATTTCATAAAGCAATTTACACTTCTATAAATAAAAGCACACATTGAAATGATTTATATTAGTTTAGATAAGATAAATAAGTTTGTTTATATAGATTAAAGGGTTAATATAAAAATATGTTACTAAATGTTTCAAAAAAGTTCGCCTAAGTTACTGAACTTTCATTTTGTTCACTTAGGTTACTAAACTTATAAGAAGCATATTTTAGTGTTGATAGGAGTGAATTAATCGTATATTTTTGGATATGTTAAGTAACATAAATGTCGTGTTTTTACAAGTTGAGTAACCTAAGTGAACATTTTTATAAGTTCAGTGACCTCAAATGTCATGTTTTATAACTTTAGTAACCTAAGTAAACAAAATCAAAGTTCAGTAACATAGGAAAACTTTTTTGGAAAGTTTAATAACATATTTGTATATTAACCCTAGATTAAACTTAAAAGAGTTGTCATTTAGTTGCTTGATTAACTTGTAATAATTAAAAAGAAAATAATGTATTAGATATAAAATTTGTAAGTAAAAAAACACATGTTAAAAAAGAAGTCAAAGAAAACACATCCCACATAGAAAAAGAGAAGAAAACAAGATAAACAAAGAGCCTATAAAACAAAGTCCAAGAGAAACGAAGAGTTTTACCTTCAAGTAAATATATAGTTTAGATATATTAAGCTACAACTTGAAATCTAAATCATATTAGAAACATACATTTAAAATTTTAAAATAAAGTAAACTTAAAAACTTATAAAGATTAAGTGTTAGTTTGTCAAGCTCAAGTAGCTCGTTCGGCTGGTTAAGCTCGACTAGCTCGTTTGACTCGTGATTATTAAAAGAATTTTTGAATGAGCCGAGCCAAATATAATTTTTCAAAGCTCGGCTCGTCATACTAATCAAGCACTATTTTTGCTCCAAATCGACTCGAGCTCATTAGTATTAAGCTCGAGCTCGAGTTAAACGAGCTCGACCTCGAGTAAGTCGTTAAAAGCTCGACTCTTTAACACCCCTAGTTAGGAGGTGTAAGTCATGATAATGATCCAACTTTTCATCTTAGTCACTAAGACTTAAATATGAACTATCTTGTTGTTGATACTGTGTAGCGAGCCACGGAAGCCTGTGGTCCATCATGTTGCGCAAAACCAAATTAAATACTCAGAAGATGGTGTTAATACAAATAAGCCGTATTTATTTATATTTTACGATCTTCTAATGTTTTGTCGATAACAAACGTAAAACCATTTTAATGAAATAAATAAAATACGTAAAACTTTGAGCCAAAAGTTTCATTTCACTAAACGAATAAACCTTAAACATGTTTAGTCAATAAGTTTACATAAAACCAAAACCATTTTATAAATACACTTAAGTAACATTAGTTACTTACATTTTATAAAATACATGTAACTTGTAAACTAGTAAAGACTTGGACTATCCATAACACAAAACCAAGTCCATAACCCATAACCCATGACCCAAAGTCCATAACCCATGACCTAAATTTCATAACCCATAACCCAAGATGACTTTGGCATCAGGCATGACATCACCTATCCATAGACCATAACCCATAACCTGATTTGTAACCCAAATCCGGACTGGTTTACTCATTGTGTCGGATCCCTGGCTTAACACTGGCCAAATCCCTTTGGGAAGTGATCTGCCGGATCCGGGTGAACAGTGACCAGATTTCCTATAAATAGATGGCCATTTCTCCCTTTTCACTGACCCAACTTAGACATATATTCTCTCTATATTCTAAGTACTTTATCTCAGATCTAATGATCTTCTATGTAGCTCTCTTTCTTAGTGATTCTCTAGGTTCCTTTTAAAAGGCGAGATCACGACCTCTAGAAGACTTGGATGCTCAAGACATAAGTTGCTAGGATTCTTCATCTCCACAAGATCGATGAAGTGTATCTTGTTATTCTTCCTTCTCAAGTGTGTTGTAATAACCGTGTAAGTAACGACGGTGGTCCTTTGATGTGTTGTGCTAAGTAGGTGTTTATTGGGTTGTGGTTCTTCCATTGTTAATGGAACCCGGTGTCTAGCCTTGTACAGGATAAAGTGTAGGTGACGAAAGTTTGGTTCTACCCTGTGTGAAGAACTCGGTATTTAGCTTTGTACTGGATAAAGTGTAAGCGACGTTGTAAAGGCTTCTCCACTGATGAAAGGAGTTTGTTTTGTGTAGTGCTTACGGAACTCTCGAGTTGGGTACTCGGGGAGTGGAGTAGGAAAGGAAATCTATTAATACATGTGTTGTGGATGTGTCTTTCTATCCCTCTCTCGTAGTTTAGTTTTATATGCTTTTCTACTATTAATATCCAACACGTCAAAACTAGATTGACATAAGTCGATCTAAAAGTTTTAAAACGAAGTTTTAATCGGTAAAACTATTCAACCCCCCCCCCCTCCCTTCTAGTTATCTACAATTGGCATTAGAGCTTCTTTACCAAGTTTCTTAAAGTACTTTAAAAACTTCAAACAACCCGTGTATGTTTTGAAAACTACAAAGAAGGAAAATCTTTTGCAAAAAAATTTACATACAACTCATTTTAACAAAAATGATAAAATGATAAAAACCTTCTTTGTTTGGATATTGTTAAGTTATAAATCTAAATATTTCTAACATAACTTCCTTAAGATATCTTCATGTTTGGAAGCTCTTTAAAAGCTCACGAAGTATTGCTCATCTAAGATTACATATACCCTCCAAGATTATGTGGCAAATGTATGTCTTTCTATTCTTTTAAAGAAGTGTTACGTGTCCGTGGTTTGTTTATGTCTTATGTGAACTCCTACATGATCTGTTCTCTAAATACTTCTTAGTTGATAATAGCTTTTGATTATCTAAATCGTAGTGAAGTATATTTTAGACACCAAATCAAAACTTTCAAAAGTCTCTCTTTACTAATTCCCATACGTGTCAAGTCATAAGGAATAGTATTCTGTCAATCCATCTAAACGAAAATTCATTTACATTCATTCGTCCAATGAAAAGGTTTATTCGACACAAGGAATAGTATTCCATATCTACTACTTCTATTTTCTCGTCAAATCATCAGGAATAGTATTCCATATCATACTTTCCGCAACTTCAACTCTCATCATCGAATACATATTTAGCAACACAATTGTGGAATTTATCCATTCCCGTCTCAAAGTCACTCACGACAACTTATCCCCTCTCAAACCTTTCTCTCATGTTTCATGTTGCCTTAATGGAACATAATAACCTTCTCGGCTTGATCGATTTTTTTGCTATCTAAAAATTTCTTTAAACTCTTTTAACTAAACTAACGTCTTAGTCATTTAGGAGTATTAGTCAAGTAAATCGAAAGAATTAATGACAAATGATAACACTAAAAAATTCACTGTATACTGTCTTCCCGGATCCATTAGTTTTAATAGACCGGATCCCTTTCAAAAAGTATCCGGCGAAATCGGTACGCCAAACACCAGTTTAAGATTGTCGATTTTCACAGACTACTTCTTTCTTTCCTTTTGTTCATCCCAAATGATCCACAAATACACACATCTTAGAATTCAATCGACACTTACTTCAGAAATCTAATCATCTCCATAAGTAATCATACACTCTTATGTATTTAAATTTAACTCTAGGGTTTAGTTTTGTTTTCACAAACTAATTCAAGTACGACAATTAAATCATGTGTGAAACTTTTGGATTTAACATTAGACATTAGGTTATAATTGTTCTAAGAATCACAAAAACCCAAAATGATCTTTTCAAACTTCATATAAATGAAGTAATGGAACAAACAATATTTCAAAGGATAATTAGAATTGTTAATACAAGTAAAAACGTAATTGGTTAAATTAGACAAGTAAAGGTTGTATACTAAAATCTATTTTTCGATTTTGATACAAAAACTCTATTTTCTCTAAAAACCTACGTTTGGTATAAACTTCATCCTAATGTTTAATCTGCTTGTATAGGTCTCAAAATGCCACATACATATGACTTTGATCACCATCTAACCAACCTCTACATTCCAAACATTTCAACTGAACCCTACACACCCATAGACTTTGTACCTAGTTTCAAGAATCTTGAATCTCATTATTTTCACGAAGGTCGAATTTTCGATCCCACTTTAATATTTTATGAAGAAGTCAGCATAGCCTTTTGACCATAGGTTTTGAATCTCTACTCACTATCAACGAACAAATTTGCCCACGCTTCGTGTTAGAATTCTTTCGTGAAATTGATCTCGTACGCAACGAGGATCGATCCCTTTCCCTTTGGTTTTACATATAAAACTACAAGTTTCTCTTACCTCTCGAACAATTCGCTCAAATCCTTGGACTTCCAAACCTTTGGAAATATGCCTGTATGGAAAAACTTGCTCTTGATTCTCTTAAACAAGAGGAAAATGGTCCATATTTCTCTTGAATTCCATATCTCCACAAGATCACTAAAGTGTATTTTGTTATTATTCCTTCTCAAGTGTGTTGTAGTAGTTGTGTAAGTAAAGATGGTGGTCCTTTGATGTGTTGTGCTAAGTAGGTGTTGATTGGGTTGTGGTTCCTCCATTGTTAATGGAACCCAGTGTCTAGCCTTGTACCGGATAAAGTGTAGGCGACGAAGGTTTGGTTCTACCTTGTGTGAAGAACTCGGTATTTAGCTTAGTACCGGATAAAGTCTAAGCGACGTTGTGAAGGCTTCTCCGCCGATGAAAGAACTCTCGATTTGGGTACTCGGGGAGTGAAGCAGGGCAAGGAAGGAGTCCTTGTAGCCGAACCACTATAAATACTTATGTTGTGGCTGTGTCTTTCTATCCCTCTCTTGTAGTTTAGTTTTATATGCTTTTCTACTATCAATATCTAACACGTCAAAACTAGATTGATATAAGTCGATCTAAAAGTTTTAAAACAAAGTTTTAATCGGTAAAACTATTTAACCCCCTTCTAGTTTTATACATAAGGTTTTGTCATGGTTTTTGAAAAACGAATTACTAAAGAGTAATGTCGTCGGCTTTGGCATATCAGTAATAATTAAAGGCTTTTCTAAGAAAAAATGCTTAGGAAGGATGCTCACATGTCAAAAAAAATTTCACATAAGTAAGCTGATCTTAAGTGAGAAAAATTTTTGATGGTTCCGATGTTTACAATGAGCCGTTTACAATATTATCGTTTACAGATCCAATTGTCGCAACACTATCGTGTGCTAGCACTCTGCCGTAATGCGTGAGCTGGAAACCTTGTTGCTAACATAAACAAAATTGAATTAAAATATTAATCAAGTGGACTAAAGGGGTGTTTGGGAGTGTGTTTGGGGGAAAATTATCTAATTATTACGTTCTCAAAACGCAATAATTTGTTTGGTAGTGTTTGGCAAGCACAAACTGCGAATCAATTATTTGTGTTTTAGCATCCTCAAAAACCATGTTTTGAAAAAGCAGCTCCACATGTGCTTTTTGAAAACGTTATTATCATTTAACTAGAAAATTACAAAACTACTACCATAACATGTCTTCCTCTTCTACCATAATTTAACAATGACAAAAAAATTAGAACATAAAGAAGAAAACGTAAACAACTTGATAACTTTGTATCTACACAAATTATTTGATGATGATTCTGGTTAAAGAAGGTCAATGATTTTTGTTGCTGGAGCTCAAAATTAAACGTTCGTCACGTCATTTGAGAATTCAACTTGTTGAACAAAGATATAATTTTAAATGTCTATTTAATTCTAAAGAAGATAAATAAGTTTTTCAAGGACTCAAACTGGAAAAGGGTTGTGGGGATGAAGAAGATAAGAGATATATGTGTTGTTAAGAAGTGGAAAAGAGATAAGTGAATGAGTATGAAATTATGAATAGCATAAATGGATATAATAAAAAAAATTGTAATATGGTGTTTTATATAATATAGTTTTGGATGAATTATTAACAAAATATTAACGTTTGGAGTACATAGAAAAAAATATCTCGTCTCTTTTTTATAGACACTCATTCAAAAAATGTTCTCAAAAATTGTCATGCATTATTTTAAATTTTTTGGTGGAACCTAGTTAATGAAATTATTTTATTAAGGTAACATTATTTGAATTTGAATGTAGGAAATTATATTTTAGAAGGGTAATTTGAGAATCACATTACTCATATTAAAGGTTTTTAAGTTTTAAGGAAAAAATATTTGTGCTTTTTATGTAGTATAGATATGGTAAATATAAAAGAAAAATGTCACATGTCAAGTTTTTTTAAATTATTAACTGTGAAAATGCATCTTAACTTTTGCAAATAAATAAGATATAAGAATGTCAACTTTGGTCATTTTATCTTTCAAATCAATCGATAATCTGATCTGTCAAACACTAACAATACTGATTATCTGATTATTGCGATTTGAAACAACATAATTAATTTAAACATTATATTTCAAAACTACGTTTTCAAATAGCTGATTATCTTATCATGCGTTTTCAAAATGCATAATCTATTTTTAATAAGCAATCCCAAACACCCCTATTAGCCTATGTTTATCAATGGGTTGACAATCCAGCCGGTTGGATATATTATACACAAATAATAATATTTTAATCAAAATTCTTAAGTCCTCCCATGACCAAGATCACATGGCAACCTAGATTGTCAACCTCCAATCTGCCACATGGTATAGATTGGTTGTGTAGGTGAAGAAAAGAAAAAATAATATTTTAGTAGAGATTGGGTTGTGATAAATTATTGATAAACATATATAGTCTTACTAAGTGTAATGGTAACCCTTATGTGACCCTCATTCCCACTGTCACATCAGTTTTATTTCTCCAGTATAACTGCATGACCAACTTAGGGGGTGTTTACTAAAATTAATTGGTTAGATATAAGGCTTTTATCTAGCTTTTTATAGGGGAGAGAGAATTGAAGTTTTAATGACTTTTTCAATTAAGAGTGACTAATGGCCCGTTTGGTATGTGGGTTTTGATTGGGGTTGGGATTTAATAAATGTAAATCTCATGTTTGTTTATAAAAGAGGGATTTAAAATTGGGAGTGAACCCCTATAGGCTCACATGTTTTGAAAGAAAATGGACTAGCTAGGTTTTCATATTAAAGTAGTCTCTTCTAGTTTTTCATCTCACATTTAGTGGACCTCATTAAAAATAAAATATATATTAAATTATAAAAATTGATTATTTATTTAGTTAAATACATATTTTATTTCTTTTAATTTTATTTCTCTTTCTTACATTAAATTCAAATCCTAATCCTAATCCAAATCCTAATCCTAATCCTAGACCACCTACAAACCATACGGGCCTTAAGGCTTTGGGCTCACATTTCTTCCCTACTAAGAAGAAAATAAACGTCCCTTTAGTGTAACTAGGCGAGTACTCGCGCCTAGCGGCAGCGGTTTCTAGCGTCAGATAATTAATGATTTGTGATACTATGGTGAGTGTTTTGTGTAGCGTTTAAAATAAAACGTGAACCGATGAAAATGCAATTGCAAACGGTTGTACTATACGATAACTAAAGTCTAGACAAAATTCTTAACATCTATCAAACAACATATAAAAACATTTAATGAAAATGAAAGTAAACATTACATCAGTTATGAGATAAAAACTAACAACAGACGTTCCTTGTCACGTAAAACTAACAAGGATGAGATTAATGGTGCCGTTGTTAAGAAGAACGCAACTACCAAAATTAGCATTAATGTGATTAGCCAAAAAAAAAAAGGCTAATTTTGGCTATTTTATAAAAAATTTGGGCACGTTTAGCCCAATTTTTCTTTTTGAAATGGGCGTATTTAGCCTATTGAAAAGTTAAATGTGCACTAACGGGCACATATTTTCTCTTAATTGTAAAACATTATAATCGTTTTTGAAAAAAAACTTATATATATATAATATATTTATATAGCGACAGATCGTTTTGTGTTAAAAAAAAGTTTATGGGTTCTAAACGAAAAATAATAAAAGTCTGAAGATTTGGGGATTAAACATAATGTTTTGAAACCCGGTACGACCCGGGTGGTTCAACCGGTTGAACCGTTCCCGTCGAAAAACGGGTCGATTTAAACCGAGTCAACCCGACAGGTTGGGTCAAAATGGGTCAAATTAAACATGGTCAACCCACCGGTTTTGAAGCGTCCAGGGTCAACCCGGTTTTCGATATGTATTAATAGTTTCAAATTTTCACTTTTTACTTTTTGGTTTTTCCTTTATATATAGTGTAACAGGGTACCCGCGCGTTGCGGCGGCGATTAACCGGAGAAATAGATCTCGATGAGACCTGATTCACCAGTTTGTGGTCGTTTTCGGATGGCTGTTATTGGTTAGCCGAACTGGTGGCGACACCAGTTTCCGGTTGAACCCGTTGGTCCGATCCGATTTTCAAAACTATATGTACCATCAACTTGTTAGCTTGTTTGAAGCTTTGTGTGTTTTATTAATTTGTATAATGTATATAATAACATGTACTTTTCATTTTAGGGTGTTTTAAAAATAATATTAATTATTCTATTTAATTATTTTATATTTAGAATTATGTCGTAGCTTGTTTAAATTGTATATTGTGAAAATTTTATTGTACTTTTTAGTAAGATAGTTTTAGTGATAAAAAAAAGTTTATGGGTTATAAACGAATAATAGTAAAAGTTTGAGAAATTGGGGATTAAAATAATATTTTGAAACCCGGTTCGATCCGGGAGGTTCAACTGGTTGAACCGTTCCGGTTAAAAAACGAGTCAATATAAACCGGGTCAACCCGACGGGTTGGGTCGAAAAAACGGGTCAGATTAAACCGGGTCCTGAGTCAACCCGGTTTTCGATGTGTATTAATAGTTTCCTTTTGAAACATATGTATTTATTAATAGTTGAAATTACTCATAATTAATTATTATAACATTTCCTTTTTAATTTTTTTCACATTTCACTTTCTTGACTTTTCACTTTTCACTTTGACCATTTTTCTATTATAGATAGTATAGATAAGGAGATCAAAGATACCACCAAAAAAAATACCTCACAAAAATCATTTAATAAAACTGCACGTAAACATAGTATACAACTGGTCGCATATGCGAACTGGGTGAGGGACTAGTCTATTGTGAGGGGGTGTAATTTGGGGAGGTCGACCGGATGAAGGACCGAACCATTACAACTGGTCTAAGATACGTCGAAAGAGTTTATTATACAACTAGCCTGGTAAGATCTTTTGATTTTGTGCCTTTCTTGTTGGTCATGTTTAGAGGACAAGAAGTAAATCATTTTTATAATTAAGTGGGTCCTTTTAGCTACTCTTTTTTCTGAATGGTGGTGCAAGGAAAGGATATCTACTGTATGAGATGATGTAAATCTAATCTTAAGGTAGCAACGATAGGGATAAACGGTGCGTGTAGAAGATATATGTTTTACAATGTATATATTCAAATGTAGTACAAACATATATAGTGAGAAACTTTATTCGAAAATTAAAGGAAGAAAAAAAAAAGTAAAATTATAAAATGAAAGTAAAAGAAAAGCCTCTTCTTTGTTTGTTAATGACTTTGCCTTTATTTATCAAGAGAGTCCTTTATTAGATAGGGGATGTTAGATCAAAGAGTCTCTTTCTTCGTGGCAACAAAAAATGCAATGTTCAAAAGAAACCATTGTTCGTTTGTTCTACAATGCCTCAAGTTCTTTTCAGCTTCTCTTCCTTTTCTTCTACCTCACCTCCACTTTTCTTTCTAAATTATTGTTCTTCATTTCTTCCATCACATTTCTCACAAGGTAATTATTTGATATTACATCCTTTTTTTTTTGTCTAAGGGCTCGGTTTTGTTACAAACCTATAGCTAATGTTAATGTGTGTTTTTTATGCAGAAACGATGATGAATATGAATATGCTACGTTTTCTGAGGAAGAACAAGAAGCGGAAGAGGAAGAGGAAGATAATGAGGTAATAAGCAATAGGTATTATTATGATGACAGCACGGCGAAAGATGATTTGTTGGCTGATATTAGAAGAGAAGGGGAAGAAGATCTTTTCGGTTTGCAGACTAGTGCACGAAGTTCACGCCAAAACAGTGTTGTTTTCGATGAAGAGATTGTTTACGACAATTTAGAGTCACCAAAGGAGAAAGAAGAGGAAGTGGCTGATATAAGCGTTGTAAGTAGTGAAGACATGGACTTCTATAGCCTGTCGGAATCCGAATATGAAGAAGACAGCAATCAACAAATAAACAACCATTACCTGGGGAAAAAGCAAGATGATGAGATATCAGTGGACCTTGGCTCAAAGTCTTTAAGATACGAAGTGAATACACCCGCCATAACAACTCGTGCAAGGTCTGCTTGTACTTCTTTCCGATATGTTGGAGATGAACCATCTTTGCGCGTAACCAAGAAGATTGCTTTTGTGCTTGACGACGACAAAATTGATGGTATTGTATTTTTTTGCATACTAATTCATTCTCACACATATACTAATAAGTACAAGTAGTCTATGATTCATGTTGAGAAATTATATATATATAATGTATTAACATATTTTTATATAAATATTCAAAGCTATCATCGGTTATTAAGCATAAGTAGATTGTTAGCGTTGGTTATATTCAAAGCCATCATTGTTGGCAAAGGTGGCAAAGTATATATTTTTTTCGGAATTATTTCCACTTAGGATTAGAATGTTTCAAGCGATTGAAGATCATTATTCAGTAACTAATTAATAAGTAATATATGTTCCTTTTTTCCGATAGAATATACTGTCACAAGGATACTGTAATTCACTGTTTATATTATTCCAGAAAAATATCGCGAGACGGGAAAGAAGATAGAATCGAATTTAACACAAGTAGACAAGTTTTCGAATATAGCACCATTGAACTCAAAGAGATTTGAACTTGAGGAAAAGGATAAAGAAGAAATCTTTGGTGATACAAATACTGTCGGGTCAACATCCAAGAGTTCATCTGAATGGCGGAGCTCTATTAATTGTCGAGATCCAAGTTATGACCCATTTTCGTCTTCTTCACGAAGAAGTTGCCCCAAATGGGAGTCTTACACAGTCTTTCAAAAGTATGATGAAGAAATGTTGTTTCTAGATAGAATTAGTGTACAGAAGCTTCAAGAAACAGGTATGCTTTTCAGGTTTTCTTAATCATCAAGTAAACTTTAGTGCTTATATTAAAAAAGACTTCAAGCTATGATATTTCTTTTTTATTACTCCGTATAAGATGCTTGTGATATTATACTTTCAGAATGAATCTTTTGTTACTAATGGATGTTCTAACTTAAACAAAGAGTGTATCTTGCAAAGATTCAAGAGAACGTGTTATTCTTTTTTTCATCTTCTGGTAACCGTATGAGTCAAGTAAAACAGATATACAAAATATGCAAAATTAAAACGTATGAGTGTCAATAATTTATAATATGGTTAAGAAAAGTAATAAACGTAATTGTGATATTGGTTTTATTACATGATTCATGCTAGGTTTATCTCTCACTCAAAATATTTTATTCTTGCAGAATCGTTTAGGTCTTCAAACACGCACCAATCGTCAATATCAGAGAAAATCATTCACAAATTAGCATCAAGAAACAAGAAAACGTCCTATGTATATCAAAACTCGTATCATGAATTGGAAGCAGCTTACGTTGCACAAATTTGCTTGACATGGGAAGCTCTAAATTGGAATTATAACTATTTCCAGCAACTAAGAGCTTCACGCCGTGAATCTGACCCTGGTTGCCCTGCCTATATTGCACAACAGTTTCAACAATTCCAGGTGCTTTTACAACGCTACATAGAGAATGAGCCATATGAAAATGGGAGGAGACCCATCGTTTACGCTAGAATGAGAAGTCTGGCTCCGAAATTACTTCAAGTCCCAGAATACCGAGGTAAGACTTAACTTAGCTTAGATAAAACAATATGTTTAACTTTTTATTTACCTCTAACTCGTATGTTTTACCTTTCATTATCAAAGAAAAATAAAAATAAATAACTTTTACCTCTTATAAAAAAACTGTATTTGTTCTGTATAAGTTTTGCTAATTACTGTAAAGATTTTGAACACTTAATTTCTTAGTTTACTTCATGCCTAAGTCATATATTGCAATGGCCAAAAAATATGAATCTTCCAATCAACTTGTAATTTTACCAAAATGTTTTTGTCTAACGGCCCTATATATAAATATTAAATCCCACTTGAATAAAATGTGTACTTTAGGAATTGTTTTGTGGTTTAAAATAATTCGCAACTTTCTATTAACAGTATTCTGCACATAAGGATGTTATCGGGTCCAAGTATTTACTAAATTATGAGATGGCTTATGTATTTAAGACTTTAAGTAGTATAGAAAATTGGAATAGTGTAATAATCTATGCAGAGGTCGATTATTAGTGTATATGACGTATCATTCTTTGATCTATTGATGTAGATTCTGATGACGAGAAGAAAGATGAATATTTAGGATCAAGAATTTCATCGGAATCATTTCTTGTAATCATGGATGAATCAATCAAAACATTCATGAATTTTCTAAGAGCTGACAAAGAGAGTCATTTCCACAAATTTACGGCGCATTTCTTTCCCATCAAAAACCGGAAAACATCAGTGGATCCAACCCATATCCTCTTGCTCAAAAAAATTAACCACAAGGTCAGAACCCCTCCATATCATCTTTTCCCAATATGCATAAGGATACTAGCTAGGCTTGTTTAGATACCGAACAATAGAATTAATCAAGACTCACACGGAAGGTATTAGTTAGGTAACTACTTTAAAGTTACAGTGAGCTCAAATTTCTTATATCATACCAACTTTAGACGAGTTGTTACATATGTAGCGTTGGTGGGTTAGTATGTTTGCCATAATAAAAAAGGTAAGGATAAATAATAAAGAAAAAAAACAAAAAAAAGGCTTTATGCTGAACATGTAGGTCCTAAAATTCTTGTATAACAAAGATTTGCTTTTCCCTTAATTCTAATAATGAAGTTGAATATGCAGAAGAAGCTGAAACTAAAAGACCTACAGCGCTCGCGCAAGTGTTTTCTCAAAAGGAAAACCAAGCATGTTAATGAAATGGAAGTTTTGATGGCACAAATTGACCTAAAAATTGTGTCAAGAGTTCTTAGAACTAGTGATCTAAATGAAGAACAGACGCATTGGTGTGAAGACAAGATGACCAAAGTGAAAGTTTATGATGGGAAACTACAAAGAGATTCTTCACCACTTTTCTTTCCAGCACATTAATTAATCAACTCCTATTTTCATACCATACCCTACCATAAAAGGTGCTTATTGCTTTCATGACTAGATTCTGAATGTGCACATGAATATCCTTTTTTACCACTTTTTTGTAAATAGTTTGGTGAATGGAAAAAAGAAGAGAAAAGGAATAGGGCACCATGCATCAGAGAAGCCACATGCAATGACGGACGGACTGTTGTTGATTGCACAAAAGATGGATTAGCCAACTCGTTTATTTTGTCATTTTATCTTGATTAGTTTGTTATATAATCACTCTAGGGTGATGTGATATAACTGATTTTAGGTGATAGTTTTTTGTATACAGATAATAATGCATGTAAACTAGACACTGAATAAACTTGGTTTATGATGTCATATGGGCATGCATAACATTTTTTTTTTTTTTTTTTGAAGGAAAATATTTACACATGAATACCTCATTATCTCTAATTGAACCTTGAAGGAAAAATAATACACACATAATATTTCAATCATATTTTATTGGGGATATTATCATCATCACACTTACGATAATCATGATTTGGTTTATTGCACCATGACCACATGCTGACATTATATAATGGTTGTATTAAATAAAATGTTTAGGAGGTAAGAAAACCCAAAAGATAAAGATGAAAGTGTAGGAGGGTTGCTTTTTTAGCAACTTTTTGGCTTTTTTGTTTTTGTATATATAATTTGAGATTGTGTTTATCATCTTAGAAGACACACAGTAAGGGGTGAATCGAAAGTTAATTAAAGCTGGGAAAAGATATGATGCATCTTGGCTAATAAGCTAGTCACATGATACACGCAAGGGATAAAGTGGCCATACACCAACTTTGTTGAAGAAATAAAGTAGTTATAACTATCCAAATCTATCTAAAAGGTACCTGCTATACCGAGATATTTCATCATATTTTTAATACAATAAGAGATTCAAGATTGAAAAAGATAATTTGAACAAAATCAAATTAAACTAATAGAAGAACTCGATTTTGTTATGTGGCAAGATTGAGTCTTCTTGTTAACGAATAAAAGTTAAAATTGGCTTCAAATTTGATCAATATTAATTTACTCAGTTTTGGTTTTCGAGTGTAGAAATGGATTAGCCATTTTGACAATAATTCAAGACTAATGAGAAAAGCATTTAAAGTGTTTTTGCATGAAAAACATAATTACCACATTTTAGGCTCTTGTGTGTTTAATAAAGTAAGCAAACATCTTAGCTCTTTAATCTCAGTTTCTTTCATGCATCACAAAAGAGAAAATATTCCAAACAAGACATGAATGACCGCTCAAAAACGATAGATTTTTTGCTCGCATATGAGGGAAGAATCCCTCAAAATGGACAAATCCCATAAGAGATTCGTGGATCCGTTGTTCCCTCATCCAGCCTCCCTCTTGCCTATTTAAGCAAGCCTTTTGCATAACATTTTCCTCACCTCTTGCAATCATTTTTCTAGCATTCTCTCATACATTCATACACATCTCTTTGATCATTATCCTGTTTCATATTAATTCAAGTTATCCATATAACTAATCCATCTATCTAGCAAGGGAAAAGCACAAGAAGATCTTTAAGTCTTATGTATTGTAGTTATTAGTTTTTGTATTTGCAACCTAGTTGTGTTACTATATTTCACTACCAGACCTTAAAGTTCATAAACACTACCATACACCAAAATAGAGAGTTAAGTTAATATTTTATTCCTCAAAATATATAGAGAGAAAGGTTGGTTCTACCTAGATTAGAACTCGATATCTAGCTTTGTATTGGTAAAATTATAAGCGACATTGTACGGTTTTCTCCGTCAAGAAGGGATCTTGTTGATATAGTGAAGTGAAATCTCAAGTCGGAAACTCGGGGAGTGGAGTAGGGCGAGGAAGTAGCTTCGTTATCGAACCACTATAAGTCTTTGTGTTGTGTTTTGATCTTTCCGTTATATACTTTTTGTCTTGTATTTAAACGCTAAAAGTCTAAAACTATTCAACCCCCTTGTTGTTTTTACAATTGGCATCAAAGCTATGTTACCAAAGATTTTTTAATATATATTATATTTTAAAACTTGAATTGATCTTTGGATCCTAAAAACTATAAAGAAAGGCAATCTATGACCACCATTTTTTGAAAACGAATATTTTATTTATTGAAAAATATGAAACTTATGTAAAATTAAAAGACATCGCTCTTAGGCATATTATCCTTGAGCGTGACTTTAAACCTATTTCCAGAAACATTCTTACTCAAAGAAACGAGCCAGTTGCTTATGAACGTCAAAGTCACGAAAAAAAGAAAAGCTTGCTAAAAATAATGAGGCTAAAATGGTTCTTTATAATTCTTTGCTTAAAAAGAAATATAAAATAATTTTTATGTGTAAAACGGCTAAAGAAATTTGGGAATCATTAGTAGTCACTCATCAAGAAAATTCCCAAGTAAAGGATAATAAAATTGATTTTTTTGTTCAACAGTATGAACAATTTTCTATCCTTGAATCATGAAAGCATTGATTGTTGTTTTGCTAGATGATGACATAGTGCATATTATTAGCATCATTTATCTTATGTATATTGCTTATTTTACATCATTATGTATAAGACTTGATACTTAATCGCTTAAATATTCATATTCCATGTATTTACAAGCAATTGGTGAAAGTTAGCTATGGTGGACACGTTTTGAAGCTAAATTGATCAAGCTATAGAAAGTACACAAAACAAACAAGAATACGCCGTATCATTCTAGATTGATACGTTGTATAGCAAGACTTGGACAATTATGAAGACCATTGCCTGACTTTGAAGAATAAGCCGTATCCAAATATTGGATACGTCATATATGAAACTTTGGTCAACATGAAGATTTGACTTGCTTTAGTCCTGATACGCCATATGAAGACAAATAAATACGATGTATAGAATTCCAAGATAAGAAGGCAGCATACGCCGTATGAAGATATGTGATAAGCTGTATCACTTTGGCGGTGTACGAATATTCCAGAATATAATAATCTTGGACCCCACGCGAAGTTACCTTGATATGCCATATCGGATAACCCGATACGCCATATCGACCCTGTTTTCAGAAAGTATAAATAGAAAACCCTACATCCGGTTTTCAAAGAGGAAAAAGAGCACATAACCACTAAGTACGAGACCAGAGAAATAAAGAAGACCAAGAATGTCTTGCTAGTGCATATTTACATAGAAAAATTAACTTAATTGATTTTAGTACACTATAATCGTTCGGTTAGCGTATTTTTTCTCTTTTGATTTAAACTTGAATCTTTCAGAACATGTTATCTTGTATTATGATTGAGATTATGGGCTAATACCCATAGGTATTAGCCATGTTTAATGATTATTCGATGTTTTGATCTGTTATTAATTCAATAGGCAGCTTTTGTGTTTTAATTACATTTATTACTTCATTAATACTGTTTTGCATGTTAATGTAAGCCTTAGAAGGGATAAATAATAAAGTTGATAATCATTAAGGTGTGCTTTATGCGGATTCTGACTAATCGTGACAGGATTATATCTGCTGAAAAATGCTTAATACGAGAATTTAGATCACAGTGACGAGCTAGGTTTAGATTTGATAAACGCCAAGTTGTGAGTACCGTCGCTACAGGTCTTTGACTTATCAAACATCTTATATGACTAAACAATGGCTAATACATTTTTCTTAATATCGGCTTGACCTTCTTTATTATATGTGTCTCTGCTTGTGTGTGTTATTTGTCTCATTGCTTTTACAGTTTTATTAAATCTAAACCTTGTGTCAGTCTCTCAGGCTGAAAACCCCTTTGCTGCATTTGATTAGGTTTAATTAGACTAACTTATATAATTAAAATACTGATAGATATTTAAGTGTTAATGATCCACTCTTAGTGATCGACACCCTACTTACCAACTAGCTCACCCTCGACCGGATAACTGTCCGTAAGTTTTTGTTATAGGTAAAGTCGGCTAAATATAAATTTTAAAACTTGAATTCACAAATATACCTATACTAAACGACACATCACTAGATTTAATACTATTATTACTACTCAAAAAGCACTTGATGAAAGTTATTCTAGTAAAAACTATGTGAGAAAATTTCTTAGGGCTCTTCATCTGAAGTGGAGGCCGAATGTAACGGCTACTGAAGAATCAAAGGACTTGTCATCAATATCACTAGACGAATTCACCGGCAATCTTTAGGTACATGAAGTGGTAATAGAAAAGGAATCTGATGTGTCTCACACGAAGTTTTAAATTTATAAACAAGGATTACCAGGATTAAGCTAAGAACATACTCGGGCAAGTATGACCCTACCGTGTGTAGCAAGTTGGGGTTGGTAAGCTGAGGTCATTTGAGGGATTTGAGTGTTTGGTTGTGAAGAAACAAATATAATAATAAGAAATATGAAAGTGGTAAAATGGATGTCACAAGCCACAATACCATAAAGTAATTATAATACTAAATTCAATAAGAAAGCAATCAAATAATTAGAACTAACTTGTTCATAACTGGTGTCCATTTCAATGGAGTATATGTGAAGAAACAAATATAATAATAAGAAATATGAAAGTGGTAAAATGAATGTCACAAGCCACAATACCATAAAGTAATTATAATACTAAATTCAATAAGAAAGCAATCAAATAATTAGAACTAACTTGTTCAGAACTGATGTCCATTTCAATGGAGTATATGGAGTTTTAGGTAGAAATAAAGCAATAGCACACAAAATCCATAAACATACAATTCCAAGTTAGTGGGTAATATCATGAAATTGCATATATCACGATTTAGACTAACGTACCCATTTCGACCTATGAACGCTATTATAAACTGAGTCATTACAAGCCATTTGTTAGAAATATGATTATACCAACTTGTTCATAAGAGCCCTTTCGACCTATAATTTTTATTAAACCGTTACGAGTCTGTTTAAGTTGTTTATTTATAGTTGTCAATTATAAAATACCAAACATATATGCCCGCTAATTGGAACAAATCATGACAAGAAATCCTTTCGTCCTATAGATTCGGTTATGATACAAGTTAATTAGACATGTTTCAATTCAAACGAAATCATAAGAAAAAATATAAGTCTATAATGCTAAATAAAAACACTCCATATCAATGTCTACATCGTTCCAAATAAGTATATAAAACTACTCCATATTAAAATTGATTAAAAACCAAGTTCTAAAATGAAAATTAAAATCAACATCATGAAAGTAACAAAAGTTTACCCAAGGTAGCAATAACAATAGGTTAAGGTAAGGATTTAGAGCAATCCTTGGGCCTCTAATCAACTACAAGTGTTCTACCAAGCCAGAAAATGAAGCTTAACACCTTCTTCGATGTGTTTAAATCTTCTTCTGGAAATGGCAAAAGTGTCCTTGGTCTTTTGGGAGTGGTGGATGGATAAAAAATCATCCCCAAGGGTGAAGGGTAGGTTTTCTTCTATGTGTTGTTGAAATAATCTAACCCAAGGTATGTATTTATGCTTGTGAGAGAGCCTTGGCAAAAATTAAGCACCAAGTATCATAAAAATGACAAATAATGGAGTTATTAGGGTGATACGATCGGATTTAAGGATTGATGGAACTTAATATTTCATTAAAAATGACATGGGGAGGTCAGTTTCGTCCAGCCGCGCGGCTACGGCTTCATACGGGCCCAAACCGCACGGTTACCACCGTTTTGGCTAAAAATAATCAAAACAAAAGTTGTAGCTTTTTATCTTGCATTTCCGTGGCTACTTGAATCACGTCAATCGGAGTTTGTATTCTCGAGTTAAGGCCAAAACGGTGAAGGTGTGTCGGGAACAACGAGACATCCATTATTTCTTAGTTTTAGCTTGTTTTCTTCACTTTTTCTCCGTTTCCCATCACGTGAGCTTCCATGAACCTAAATAGCAAATATACTTCATTAAGTACCATAAATTCATAAAATTAACCAAAATATATGCATAAAATCCACGATAACGCTACTAAAAACATGTACAAATTGAGCGATATCAAACTCCAAAATCGTCAAGAGCAAGAAAAGAAGGTCAAATATTTTGCATTAAAAGCCAAAAATGAGTCAAGTGATGATGAAAGTTCCACATCTGATAATTAATATGAAGAGTATGCAATGGTGGTTAGGGACTTCAAGAAATTCATCAAGGGGAGAGGAAGGTATGTAAGACAACCTCGTGACAAGAAGAAATCATTATGAAGAAACCGTGATGATAAAAATAGAAAAGGGAAAGGAAAGGTTATAGATATGGAGATCCAAATCGTCTCATTAGAGATTGTCTCAAACCATCATGGAGCAAAGACCAAAAGGCGTTCGTTGAAGCTTCTTAGAGTAATAGTGGTGAAGATGAGGAAGAAAAGAACAAATAGGAATCTTGTCTCATGGATTAAGAATCTACTGACGTACATTTTGACTCTTCTTATTATAGTGACAATAACTCATCAATTGATGATGATGAATTGCAAAGTGAGTATAACAAGCTATGTGAACTTAGTCTCAAGGTTATAAACCAAAACAAAATTTTGAAAACTAAGAAATGCCTTTTGGGAATGAAAATTTTTAACTAAAAGGAAAATGTCATAAGACTTAGAAAAATAAAGCCATAGACATTTTATGTGAATCATGTCAAGAGAGTGAAGTAAAATAAAAAAATTTGTTTCTGGCCTCATAGCGAAATCTTTGTTAGAGCCCGATGAATTTTCACGCTTGTTAGATTTCAATAAAGAAATTACAATATATAAGTTAGGGGGTTTGCATATATATCCTTACAAAGGCTTATGATTGTGTATATATCCAACCGAATTCATAATTGCGTATATATCCTTCCAAACACTTAAATATTACATTTATCTAAATTATTATTTTAACATATTTAAAGAATTAAAATAAGTAATAATTACAGTTTAAATCTAAAATGTCAACTATACCCTTGTTGGTATTACAAACAACCGATCATTATCACGCGACTCTTTTTCTAAGGAGCGTGCGTTGTCTTCTACAGTCGTAAATCTTAAGACCAATTAATCATAAATTGTATTTTCATTGGTTGTTGATTATATTAATTTCCTTGATAATATTTTTGTGTCTAGTTGATCGATTGTTTGTGAGTGTTTAATTAAATTTGTTACCAACTCAAATCTAATGCAAGTTGAAACCACCGTTTAATGAATTTCCTACCGGTTTGATTCATATATTGTTTTTGTTGATTTATTATTCGGGTAATTTGTGTTTGACATGTTCCTTTTATTTGACAGGTTCATATACCTGGTGTGAAGGTGTAATAGTATTTTATGTTGTTAATGAGAATCTTCTATTAATAATAAAAATTACAAATCGTGGTTATGTTTTGCATGCTCATACCTGTTACTTTCTTTTTACTTAGATGTTAAAGATAATGTATATGTTTTGTTAGTAGATATTAAAGAGAATATATGTAATAATTATGAGAAATGACAAGAACAAGAGTATAATCGGTATTTTGTCTAAAAATATAATTATCATGTACTAAAAAGCTTTTAAATATGTTTAAAATAATTTTTTTGATACATATAAAATATTTAAGTGTTTGGAAGGATATATATATATATATATATATATATATATATATATATATATATATATGCAATTATTAGTTTTGGTTGAATATATACGCAATTATGAGTCTTTGGAAGGATATATATATACAATTACCCCAATAAGTTACATAAGAATGACCTAGAAGTAACATAAACGCGCTAAAGCCTTATCTAATGTGCTGAAACATATCAACAAACAATGTCAATACAAAACGATTTCATATGGTGCTACACTATGTTGCGGCTCAGGATGAAATCAAAATTGTTTTTGGTCTCATGGCGGACTCTTTGTTGAAACCCAATGAATTTTCACGCTTGTTATATTTCAGGGCCATTGACCTCAGATTGGATGTAGGATTATACGGTGGCTCACATGAATCTTTACTGAGGATGTTCATGAGTTATGCCGAGAAAGAAAAAAATCCCACCCATATATGGCTCATTAAGTAAATTCCGGGTTGGTTTAGTTAACCTATATCTTTAACGGTTTTAACTGAAAATAGTTAGTCCTATAATAGAATGGGTTGAAATTATGTGTAAGTGATTTAAAATCTTTACTCACTACATTTGCTTTATTAAGAATCATAGCTGTTGATTATGTAAACAGTTGAATTCTTGTGGTCATCTTTGTTAGATGATGAAAACCCCGTAGGTTATGATGTTTTCTGAGTCACAATATATAGATGTTGCATGAGTGGAAACGTTAAATCCAAAAAAGGGCTTGAGCTTATTTATCATTTAATACTCCCCTGTAATTTGAGTCAGGGACGGAGCTTGAGCAACTTTCTTGGGGGGGGACCGAAATCATTTTTAAACCATATATTCTACTTCTATAAATCATTGTGAGAATTTGGGTCAATTCTAAGGTGTCCTTTATATGGAATCAAGATTATCGCATACGTTCAGATTTAATAGAATATAGATGCGCACATTGATATAAAAAGAGTAAGATCATAGCTTAAAAAATGCATGCAACAACTATATAGGGATTGACTCTTATGTTTCCTATTATTTTGGGAGGGTGCAAGTTAAATACCAATTTTACCTAATACAGTGAATAAAAACTAGGGTGAATTTCATATATCCCCTTAAAAACACAACTAATTTCATATATGCCCAAGTAAACTAGTAAATATTATATATATATCCAAAAGCATAGTTCAAATTTCATATTTCTCCAATTTTACTTATTTTATTAAAATAGGATTATATTAAGACCATTGTGCCCTTCATGGTTTCTACCAAATGAGTCACATCTATAACTGTTAGTTTGTGGACAAATATTTAATAGTCGTATGTCCAGTACAAACTTGAGACCATGGGATTGCACGCATTGTGTAAGAGATTCAATTAATAATAACTAATATATAATGGTTATGATTTAATTACTATTTCAAAATAACTTCTAACGGTCCTTAGTACTTAACGGTAGTTAGTCTAATGGTCGCTAAATAACAAGTAAAAGGACTAAAAAGAAAATACACACAAAGAAGGTTCTAGAAACCCCTTTTGGGCTTATGGCCAGTCGTATAGGGTACCAAAAGGGAGAGTCCCACTGAAACCTGGACTCCAAGTACCTATATATACAACGTTTTGCATTCATTATTGGGTACTCTTGTGAAACCATAGCTAGCCTAACTTCTCTTCTTCTCCCACTTTTGTCTTGCATCGAACGAATTACAAACCCTTAAGGTTTGCGTTTGATCTTGAACAAAACCAAAGTGTTTGGTTAGCTACTGTAATCAAGAAACTAGCATTCTAATTGAATCACTAACAATACGCGTGTACAAGACCGTAGTAAAAAATCCCAATTGGATTTTGTGTGAAACCCTAATCGATTTTCCTAAACCCTAACTTTTAGGGTTTGTGATTTTGATCTTGTTTGATTCGCATGGAAGCTAACAAGGTATGTTATCGTTTAATTTTAAGTTAATTAATTATGCATATTAGATCCATTCTTCCGTTGCGTGCTTTATGATTGTTTACTTATATGATTGTCATGATAACTAAATTCCAACAGTGGTATCAGAGTCAGGTTAATATGGTGTAAATAATTACTTAAACACATAAAAATTGAATCTTGAAAGATTATTGCATGATATTTTTTTGGGGGTTTTTTGATTTGGGAAGACCTTTTGGGTCGTACTGAATTAAAAAAAAATATGGTTTTGAAAATTATAGAAACCCTAGGTTGCATGCAATTTTTATGTGTTTTGTTAACGTATAACTTAGGTTTATGGCGTAAATAAACGATATTGTTATCTTATATTAAATGTTAATATGTGTATTTATGTGGTTATATGAGATCCATGACAAAAAAAACATGCATGTTTTGTCATGGTTATATGAATCTTGATATTTTGTGCGTTAATTGTTAAGTGCTTATACATGCTTAATTAGACGATATATACTATATGATTAGAGTTTAATTAATTCTAAAATTGGGGAAGACCCCATATGTATCGTTATTTAATAAACTTATGTAGTTTTTGTATATAGTTAACGTGGGGCTTACACAATCGATTTATCGATGTATGTGGTCTACTTGTACCTAGATCGAAAACAAGTGGAAGCCTCAGTTGAAAATATACATGTTAGTTGATTTTAATTTTATGCATGTTAATTGTATTAGTTGGTTATTTTTCTTATTTGTTTTATTATTGTTTGACAAGTAACAAGTAAAGGGTGTTTTTGGAAAATCAAAATAAACGGGACTAACAAGATTTAATAGTTTATAATGTGTTTTTAATAATAAAGTTTTAAAATTTGTATTAGATTGATGTTATTTGTAATCTATCAATGAATTGCTATTTACAAAATTCATCTTAATGGTGATTACCGTCATTCTACGCGCCACTTTGTGGTAATTATTCGAATAACTTGTGTCTTTTGACACAAGAAGGTAGTAGAATATAGTAGTTGGTAATTCTTTAATTAGTCTAACCAATAACTCGAGTAAAATTTCATTACTTTATTTTAAACACATCGTTAATCAATTGGTAACTAGGCTCACCTATAGTGAACAAACTATAGGAGAGGTATAAAGAGGGTTGTTTAACATCCCTAAAGAAATTGGTTTTTAATGTGCTTCGAGCTGAACAAATTTCACCGTTTCTTTGTGCATTACTATAGAGCTACCGGAAAATTTTGATTAATGTAGTTGTTTAATAAATAACTTAATTGAGTAAATTTTTTATTAAATGTATGATACAAATATGTGTGCATGTCTCTTCGTACATATTTGATTTCACATCAAATTAAACGTACCCTTTAAAGAATCTAAGTTTATGCCATCCAGTTAAAAGAACACTTGCAGTTGCCATTTACGTTATGTGAGACATTGATAGATCGTAATCTCATGATAAATATCCACGTTATGTGAGACGCAGCTCGAATAAATTTATAGTTTTTTAAATTGGACAACTTAATTGAGTTACACGGTGAGATCCCTTAACCTAAGGCATTAGATGGGAGGAAACATGCTTACATGACACTATGTGATTGTCCTTAGTGCCATTAGTAAGTGACATAATAATCTAGTAATTGCAAAATGTTTGGCAATTATTTTTTGATTCTTACATTATTGAGTAACTTCATTACTAGCAGATCAACTGATGTAATGGTACTATGTCAATTTAGATCCTAGCTTTAAGAAATTTCTATGGTTTATGTGTATTAACCAATGGGTATTTAATTTTCTTAAAAGATTGTATTTTCAAAAGTACTAACTTTTAAAGTTTTTCTATAAAATGGCTCAACCCGACCATAACACACTAACCTCTGCTTTCAAACAAATGTTTGATCGAGAGAGGTTGAATGGCAAGAATTTCAGAGACTGGTTTTGGCAACTGAGGATATTCTTTCGTGTTTCTAAGAGACTTGATGTATTTGACCAACCTTTAGCTCCAACTCCTCCTCAAGACTCAACTAATGAGGTCTTGGATGCATGGAACCTTCAGTATGACTGTCACAATGAGGTAGCTTGCCTTATGCTAGGCAGTATGGATTTTTCTTTGCAAAATCAATTTGAACTTTATACTCCCCATGGTATGCTCACAGAACTGAAGTCCATGTTTGAGAAGCAGGCAAGTGTAGAACTTTGATAACGCCTAAAATGAACATGTTTTTAGTTGCGTTATTGTTGGTTTTGTGCATGTTAATCGGCTATATTTACTCATAATTGTTGCAAAAGTGCAAAAGATGCGTATTGTGTATGTATATGTAGCCAGGTATCACAAATGATGAAGAAACGAAGTTTTTATGCACGTTTGGAGAATTCCCAAGGAAGGAAGTCGAGCAAGGAAGCTTTTGGACTCAATGATTAGGAAGTGCAATGATTTCTAAGTATCTACAACAAGGAAAGATCAAGTTTCGTCTTGGAAATCATCAGTGAAAACAAAGAAAGAGGCGCAAACCAAGAAAGTCAACAAAATTCAAAACTGAAGCATCCAACCGTTCGGTCGTAACCCGTAACCGATCCGGTTGGGAAATGGTCAAAAGGCAACCGATTCGGTTGCAAGCGTTACCGATCCGGTTGCATGGACTGGAGTTACACAAAAATGCATTTAATGTTTCCTTAACTCCCCATAATCATTGGAGGCCGATCATTTCTTGATATTAACTTGTTGGGAACATTTTTGGCCAGTTAGTAAAGTCTCTTTGGCTATATATTGAACCTAGACTTAGTTTACTAGGTGTGACACAACCCAAAGTGTGATAGTTTAAACCAAAACTATTACCAACCATTTTATTCATCCCAAAAGTCTAGTATTCACTGAAAAACGTCCAGGAGGTTGGAGAGAGCAATTCTCATCCATTGTTTTGGTTATTCGGAGTTATACGGTTAAGCTAGGTGATTGGAGGCGTGTGGTTGCTATAAGCCACGATTTCTAGTTCTTGTAATTGCAAAAGTTTAGGTATTCTATGAACTTTGTTATGGATTTCTATTCTCTTGAGTTATTGGAATTACTTTGTTATTTCTTGTGTTTTGTTATTATAATCATGGAGTAGTTTTTGGATATACTTGTGTGTTAGGATGTAGGAAATCATACTAGTGTTCTCATATGTGATGCATGTATATATGATCTTGTTTAAATGAGTTTGTTGGAAAAATACTAGTCTTGTTTGATTTGTTGGTAAAACATGTTTTAAGAAAAAGGACCGAAAGGATTTCTCTTGTGTTTTATTCCAAAAAGTTAAGTGACAAACTAGTATGGGGATATGGTGATTGACAATCACCATGTTTACTTATTAAAACAAAACTAGAAACATTTTCATCACGAAAGGTTGAAAGATTAGTAAGAACGAGTTTAATAAGAACATTTTACAAACAAATGGATTTTCTAAAGGATAATCATTAGGATAAGGACCGAAAGGATTACCTATATGTTTTTGTTCTTAGAATGATTTTTGCAAACATAAACCATGGTTGGAAATCATTTGCTTATGATTTGTGCATCACATCAAGAGTTTACACCAAACCTTCATGAATACTTACTATGATTGCCTATAGACTATACACAAGTATATATATTTCTTATTATTGAATTTCACTATAACATCACTTTTTGAGGAAGCCTTGACAAAGCTTTCTTGCTACCAATCTTTTAAAAACAATTTCAAACACAAAATCCCTTAGGAAGATCTCTACTTACCCACCTTTGCTATCGCGAACGAGTATACTTGCTCGTATGTGTTTATAGTATTAGACGGTTAAATCGTGTTTATAAATTTTTAAAACTTGCAACACGGTAAGCACATCAAACTTTATGATCTTCTTAATTCTCAACATGGCTGCAAGATGGAGGAGGGTAAATCCGTGAGTACTCATGTACTTGAGATGAAAAGTTACTTGGATCAACTTGAACGTATCAACTACCATCTTCCACAAGATGTATGTGTGGCCTGATCAATAGATCCCTTAATAAGGAATTTGTTGGATTTGTGCGCAATTTCAACATGCATTGCACGAGGAAGACAATAAGTGAGTTGCATGAAATGCTTATTGATTATGAGAAGGGTTTTTCTAAAAACGCTCCTGCACCTCAGGTATTAGCTATACAAGGTGCAAAATCAATAAGCCAAACAAGCCGCAAGCGAACAAGGGCAAGGGTAAAGGAAATGAGAAGGGTAAGTAGGTTATGACTTATCAACCCAATCCCAAGAAGTACCCTCCCAAGATGAATGATCATCCTAGAAAGGATCAAGCTTCTCACCACTGCAAGGAGAGGGGACATTGGAAGAGGAATTGTCCTCTCTATCTTCTAGAGTTGCGAGAGAAGAAGAAAAAGAATGCTGGTAATGTCGCTAGCACTTCAGGTATCTTCATGATAGAATTACTTTCTTTTCCTCATATATTTAATTCCTGGGTGTATGACACTGGATGTGGTACATATATTTGTAACACATTACAAGGACTTAGAGGAGCAAAGAAGTTGGCCTATGGAGAGCAATACTTGTACGTGGGAAATGAAATACGTGCATCTATTGAAGCCATAGGAACATTTGATTTAGTTTTGCCTTCGAGCTTAGTACTAGTTTTAAACAATTTTCATTACACACCTTCTATAATTAGAGGTTTCGTTTTAGTTTCTTTGTTAAAAGATAATGGTTATGCTCACACATTTACAAGTTATGGAATTTCAGTTTCTTTAAATGATGTCTTTTATTTTGATGCTATTTCTGCAATAGTGTGTTTGAAATTGATATGCATGAACTTGGTTTGAATGGTAATATTAATTCTGTTTATAACATTAGAAATAAAAGAGTCAAGTCTGACTTGGATTCTACTTATCTTTGGCATTATAGACTTGCCCACATAGGCAAGAAACACATAGAAAAACTGCAACACGATCCGCTTTTGAAATCTATCAACGATGAATAATTTGATAAGTATGAATCTTGCATATCTGGGAAGATGGCAAGGAAACCTTTTTCTACATCAAACTGATGTATGTGGTCCACTTAGACATGTGACAAAGCAAGGTGCTAGCTACTTCTTAACCTTTAATGATGATTTCAGTAATTATGGTTATGTTTATTTACTTAAACATAAAAATTAAGTCTTCGAAACATTTAAGGTTTTCAAGATTGAAGTAGAGTTACAACTCGGAAACAAGATTAAGGCTCTTTGATCCGATAGAGGTGGTGAATATTTAAGCCAAGAGTTTAAAGATTACCTTAAAGAGTGTGGAATTGTTCAGCACCTCACTCCTCCATAGGGCTGAGCATCGGGCCAAAACCGACCCGTCCCGACCCGATCCCAACCCATCCCGAAACTGACAAAGTTGAAAATTATAACCGAATCCCGACCCGATTCTAGTTCGGGTAATCCCGAATCCCGACCTGAGTCCCGAAACAAACCGCTTTATATGGTTTTCTTTGTGTTATCCCGAAACAATCCCGACTCCCGACCCGACCCGAGTTAAGGTCGGTTTGTGTCGGTCGTCGGTTGTCGGTCGGGATTGCTCAGCCCTACTCCTCCATACACAGTACAACATAATGGTGTGTTTGAGAGAAGAAATCGTACTTTGATGGACATGGTCCGATCAATGTTTAATATTACAACTCTATCCTTATCCTTTTGGGATTATGATTTAGAGACAGTTGTTTGCATTCTAAATATGGTTCCGACCAACAAGGTTGATAAGACTCCATACAAATTATGGTATGGAAATCTCCCAACTTTTCTTACTTAAAGGTCTAGGGTTGTGAGGCATTTTTAAACGTGACTCACCTGATAAACTCCGTTAAGTGTATCTTCCTAGGATACCCAAAGGAAACGATGGGTTACTATTTTTACTATCCACCTGAAAACAAAGTAGTTGTGGCTAGGTATGCATATTTCCCTGAAAGGAGTATCATATATCAAGAATTCATTAGGAGAGTAATTGATCTCGTAGATGATCAAGAAGATACATCACCTTCTGAAAACACTAGTGAACTTCAAGAAGAGCCTGAAAGTCTCGCACCTCCACCTGAAGTTACTCTCATTCATAGGTCTGGAAGGACTATAAGTGCTCTAGAAAGATTAAGTCTTAATATAGAAGTCGAGGAGCATAGTTTAGTGGATCTTGGAGAACCCGCTAACTATTAAGCTGCCATGGTTGATTCTGAAAAGGACAAATGGAAAGCAGCTATGAATGCGGAGATGAAATCCATGCATGACAATGAAGTTTGGGTTGAAGAAGACCTTCCTCTTAACGCTAAAGTCATTGGTAGCAAGTGGATTTTCAAAAAGAAGACTGACATGGATGGTGAAGTACACACCTATAAGGCTCGTCTAGTAGCAAAAGGCTATACTTAAACCTTCAGGATTGAATATGAGGAAACCTTTTCTCCTGTAGCAGATATTAGAGCCATTAGAATTCTTATAGCCATAACGGAGTACTATAACTATGAGATTTGGCAGATGGATGTTAAAATTGCCTTCTTAAATGGTCACCTTGAAGAAGACATCTTTATGGCACAACCTGAGGGGTTTGTGAATCTACAATTTTTAAAGCGAGTATGCAAGCTTTAAAGATCCATTTATGGGTTGAAGCACACATCAAGGCAATGGAATAAGAGATTTGATGAGGAAATCAAGAAATTTGGTTTTACTCAAAATCTTGATGAGCCATTCGTATACCATAAGGCTGGTGGGAGTAATGTTGTTTTTCTTATCTTGTATGTTGATGACATACTAATAATGGGAAAACATATTCCAAGTTTACTAAGAGGTTAAATCTTATCTTAGAAGATGTTTTGCTATGAAGGATTTAGGAGAAGCGACATATATTCTAGGAATCAAGATCTACAGAGATAGATCTAGGCGGTTGATTGGACTAAGTCAAAGTGCTTACATTGATAAAAGCTTAAAGAGATTCAGGATGCAAGATTCCAAAAAGGGATATCTTCCAATGCAAATAGAACTTGGCTTAAGTAGCAAACAATGTGCTTCTACACCTGCTGAGGTGGCACGCATGAAGAAAATTCCTTATGCTTCGGCAGTTGGATCTATCATGTATGCAGTGAGATGCACAAGATCAGATGTGGCGTTTGTACAAAATATGACAAGCTGTTATCAACAAAATCCATGTGATATTAACTGGGCTGCTATTAAGAACATCCTCAAGTACTTAAGGGCTACTCAAGATATGTTTCTAGTGTATGGTGGGAATCCAGAGGCAGAACTTGATGTTACAGGTTACTACGATGCGTCCTAGCAAACTAATAAAGATGATACAAAGTCTCATATGGGATATGTATTTGTTGTCAATAGAGGAGCAGTGGATTGGAAGAGCACAAAGCAGAGTACTATTGCGATGTCTGCAACAGAAGCTGAGTACATAGCTGCTTCAAAGCTGCGATGGAAGCTCTTTGGATTAGAAAATTTATTTCAGGGCTCAGTGTTATGCCCTCGAATGAAGAACCTATGAAATTGTATTGTGACAATTCTAAAGCAATTACATTCACCAATGAACCAGTATTTATGAAAGGTGCCACACATTTTCCTCGACGATATCACTATGTTCGAGAACAAGTAGAAATAGGTGAAATCAATCTACTCAAAGTTCACATAGATGACAATCTAGGTGATCCCTTCACGAAGGCTTTACATAAGGCAAAGTTTACTCAACATGTTGATAGCATTGGACTTCGTTTAGCTAGTAGTTTCATGTAAATCTGTGATTTGTATTTGGATAAAAGATGAATTAAACAAGTATTATTTTAATTAATTAAAGTACTTTTTATTTTTGTTTTCATTTATAATAAATTATATTCTATATTTGCATTATGTTATTCTAAAATGTCCATTGTTGGCCAATCATATGAGAATATGGCTGAATTAAGACAAATCAGAGGTATTGGATAAAATATACTTGCCAAACTCACATGATATTTAAAGGTTGTATATCGGACTTTTCCCAACTGACATGATTGTACCTTATGGATCTATGTCATCAAGTACATCATGTAAATGATAAACTTAATTTATCCTTAGACTTGAGAGACAAGCCAGAACGGTCGTGGGTGGAGCCCATTTTTGTGAAACAGTTTAACGCCATCCGTAACTGGTAGTAAAAAGGGTTGTTTTCAGAAGTGTTGTGAAATTCATGAGTTACACTTATAGTCGAGATAGAATTTGTTCTTTTGAATTTGTTTTTAAGTATAATACTGTTGTGCCCCTCATAGGGTTGACAAGATGTTTGTATGGCCATACCCAAGATCGATCTTGAATACGTCCTGATGATTTCGTAATCTTGATCAATCAGAATATAACGAGAAAGAGAATAGTTGAATTATGGAATGACTAAGATCCATATCCATATTTAACACGGTATTAGAAATAAAAGGATAAGATAAATGATGAATCATTGAAAGTGCTTCGTGAAACCACACTTAAGTTGTTCTGGAGGCATTGGCGTGTTGCTAGACGTTAACCAATGTCATTATGTATATTAAGATATGTCCAAGTGGGAGCTGTTAGTTTGTGGACAAATAATTAAATTGTCGTATGTCCGGTTCGAACTTGAGACTATGGGATTGCACGCATTGCTTATGAGTTTCAATTAATAATAATTATTATATAATGGTTATGATTTAATTATTATTTCATAATAATGTCTAACGGTAGTTAGTCTAACGATCGTTAAATAACAAGTAAAAGGACTAAAGAGAACATAGACACAAAGAAGGTTCTAGAAACCCTTTGTGGGCTTATGGTCGGTCGTATAGGGTACCAAAGGGGAGAGTCCCACTCAAACTTGGACTCCAATATTTCTACCTATATATACAATGCCTTGCTTTCATTATTGGGTACTCTTGTGAAACCCTGGCCAGGCTAAGTGATGCGCGTATAACGCGTTCGGGGTCAAAGGAAACTTCCTTTTCGTCGAGCAAGTTTTTCAACACCCTAGGCAGTGAACCTAATCGTTGTAGTGTAGTATTGGGTAAGCCTCGTGTATTGATATCGTTCTCTAGGGGAATAGGAGTGCTAGTGAGAGATGTACTACGCTAAGGTTTGAGGTTGAGGAAGATTATTTTTTATCTTTTTATATTTTTTATAAAGCTAAGGGTAAAATCTCGGGGTTTGGATTTGGGGGTTTGGTACTTCTACCGATTACTCTACTTATCTAATTATCTAAACTAAGGGGTATTCTATGTCTATTGATGTGTGCTCGTATGATGTGTTAATACAAATAAGCCGTAAAAACGCTTATTTATATTTTACGATCTTCTAATATTTTGTCGATAAAAAATGTAAAATCATTTTAACAAAACAAATAAAATATGTAAATGGTTTGAACTAATAGTTTCTAACATATTCACATTTTCACATAAAACACTAAAACAAGTATAAATGATTTTATGATTTAATATTACATATGTACAACAACTAGTGTTTACATATTTGGGTAAAATATACACATAACTAGTATGTAGCATATTGGGTAATATAAATGGGTAGAAACTTAAGTATCATAACCCATTGGGAAAATACATTGAATGTAGTTGGGTACAACCCAAAGCCCATGACCCATGGAGCTTGACCCATAACCCATTGCATGACATCATGCTTATATCATATATGGATAATATCCATAAACCATGGTTTTGACCCATACCCATTTGACTAGGTGCATTGCACTCAAGAGATACATTGTATCTAGCTAAAGACCCATGGATCAACCCATGACCCATGACCCATAACCAAAATACCCATGGGTAAAGGGGAGCGTCCCACGGATCCCTAGCTTAACGCTAGACGGATCCCTTGTGGAAGGGATCCGTGGGATCCGGGGAACAGTAGAATTTTTCCTCTATAAATAGTGAGTCATTTCTTCATTGTTTCTTACCCCTTTCTAACACACTTTCTCCCTGAGTTAAAAACTCACTAACCTCATATCTAAGAGATCTATGTTTGTAGTTTTCTTTTTGTGTGATCTTCTAGGTTCCTCTTAAAGGCAAGATCACCACCTTTGAAGTCGAGCAAGCTCAAGTCCATGAGTTGTGATGCTTCCTCATCATCAAGACTACTGAAGTCTTCTTGTTGATGATTGTTTTTATTTCCTAAGAAGTGTTGAAGACATTTTTTAATGGTGTCTCAAGTGTCAAGACAAAGATATTAGTGAAGGGTATCTTTCGTCCATATCATAAGCACTTGTGATAAGTGCTTAGAAGTCAAGACTAGAAGCATTAGTGAAGGGTGCTTAGAAGTCAATACACAAGACATTAGTGAAGGGTGTCATGAAGATCTAGTCAAAGGCATTAGTGAAAGGTGCCTTAGATGTACATTCGATATGGTGTGTTTCGATGTACAAGATAGATTAGTACTAGATCCAAGGATATTGATATCCTTGATGATGCTGTAAAAAGGAGTTGGTCTCCTTTGGGATTAGTCGTTGGTGTAGTGTTGGGTAGTAGCTCCTCCATTGCAATGGAACTAGGTGCTTAGCCTAGTACCTAATAAAGGGTAGGCGACGTTGTGTAGGTATGGTTCACCTTGGTGTGAAAGAACCCGGTGGTTAGCCTAGCACCGTTTAAAGGGTAGGCGACGTTGTGTAGGTGTGGTTCACCTTGGAGTGAAAGAACCTGGTGGTTAGCCTAGCACCGGAAAAAGGGTAGGCGACGTTGTAAAGGCTTCTCCGCCATAAGGAGATTGGTGTAGTGTTTACGAACTTTCGAGTAGGTGACTCGGGGAGTGGAGTAGGGCAAGGAAGGTGTCCTTGTAGCCGAACCACTATAAATACTCGCGTTGTGGTTTTGTGCTTCTTACTCTTCTCTTTCATTACATACCTTTATATGTTTGTTTATCAACATCCAACACACATCCAAATAGATTGACATAAGTCGATCTAAATAGTTTAAAAGGAAGTCTTAATTATCAAAACTATTCAACCCCCCTTCTAGTTTTCCACATGATGATTAAAAATGTGTCTACCTAGATACTATTACTCCCTAGTTATCTTTTATTGGTTGTGGAATCGTCACGTCCTTATTCTTAACATGTTGTGTTTTCTAAGGTCGTAGGGTATGCTTTTATCCCTAACTCTTTGAGACTACCTTAAGGTTATTGCCTACGAAATTTCTAGGATTCATAAACTAACTATAAGGTTATCTTTGGATGTTTAGTCTACAACTCCACTAAGTGAATATAAACTAAGGTTCACAAAGATTACTCAAGCATTAAAAACACAATGATAGCCTAGTGCAATCCTAAGCCAATTACAATTAAGATAAGAGACAACCAATCAATAATTAATAACTAGGTTTCATATATCTAAGCAAACACACAAGAAATTTAGCCGGACATGTCAAACATGCAAGCATACACACATACAATCGAAGACATAATGAAATCAATGAAGTAAATAACTTATCTTGATGTAAAATAGGGTATGAGAACCCTAAGATACTGTCCAAACCGGACCAAAATCGTGTTAGGTTTTTACTCCACAAGTCTACCTCTTAAAATTCTGAAAATTCTATTTCTATATATAATTTTACAACTGCGACGGCGTCACCTTATAGTTGGGACGTCGTCAGATCGCCGTCATTAGGGTTTCGTCTTGGCCAAGTCATCATTGAGACGGCGTCACATTGTGGTTGTGACGCCGTCAGTCTTCAGTAGTGACGTCGTCTGAATCTGGATCTAGGCCGTCTGAGAAGAAAAGTCTTCGTGACGCCCTTACTCTTCAAAGCCTGACGCCGTCAGGTGCAAAATAGCAAAATCGCTATTGAGTCGTCACAAATTTAATTACATAGAGAGGGACGGCGTCACCCTCTGTTTGGGACGCTGTCAGGTGTAATTCCAGCAGCTCGAGTGTCTTGATCTTGACTTAGCCATTTTCTTCACATATTCACTCCTTTTCGTCCAAAAATGCATCATTCCAACATTTTGCTTCTAAGAGACCTAAAAAGTGAAAAGGAACGAAATTAAGCCGTAACGGATATAAAAGTCGGCGATTAAGGGCTTAAATGACCCCTTAATAGTGTACGTTTTAAATCCTTATCAAATATCCCTACACTTGGTATTTGCTTGTCCTCAAGCAAATGTGCTTTTGGCCAATCAATTTATAAGTTAGGGGGCATAAAGCATTGGTTTAACATAATTCACAACAAGTAAAAGCACCGCAATAGTCATAACAAGCACGGAAATTATATACTAGCACCTCACAAGTGGTGTTTGGATTCTCTCATCTCTCGGGTATATATGAAATATAGTAAATGGAAATTGAAGATAAACACTCATTAACCTGTCATAGTACATAGATTACCATAGGTTTGAGACTAGATCAAACCTCCACCGCTTTGGCGTAATCACCTAGGAATAACTATCTAAGAGGTCTTTTAAAGGGTTGTAATGTTAGGCTTACGGTTAGGGAAACAAAGGGTTTGATTGGATAGGCGATTTAGTGGTGGCAAGTCAAAAATCTTATGTTACAAGCATGAAAAGAATGTCGTTGCTAAGCAAAGACTCGACTCTCTAAACTCTAGATAACTTTGAAACAAACAAACATAAATATAAATATAGATGTAGGATGGTAGCCCATATGTTTTTTTTTCACTTTAATTCCTATAGATCTAGGGGCGAACCTCACATTTTTGGGGTGAAATTTGAGTGGTAAAAGGTTTTTTCTGGTAGTCATATAACTCCTATCCATGAGACGCTTTATTAAGACTAAAGAGCCACCCGTACATGTCATGAAAAATTTTAAATTTGGCACTAAAATTGCCCTAACAAATATTTCTCATGGTTTATTACACAAATGAAATAGGACAAGACAAATGATAAAGGATAAGCATAGTTTCAAAGAACTGAACATTGTCCCCAATGTTCCCCGAAAGTATCAAAGTTATGATAACGGAAGGTAATTAAAAGAGAAAGAAACTAGTACTCCCCTGATTAGCTCGGTAGGATCCGTGTGAAGTAGTGGTTAAATTCTTTCCAAGAAGAATGTATGCTTGATAAGCTCCATCCAATGCTATGTTTCTTCTTCTTGATAAATAAAACCTGCACACTTTAAGAAAATAGACGAAACCTTCGCATAAATCGGCAGTAAAACTATATATGACTCTACTAAACTAGGATATAATGCTTGTGGAATGGATGTTTGTAGATTTTCTGGAAAATTAAGACCTGAGAATTTCCAAAAAATTATAATTAGCACATAAAACGAGAGAAAGTAATAAGCTGTTTCTGCTCCTCCTGACGTCGTCAGGTTGTAATCCTGACGCCGTCAGGTTATACTGATAGAAACTGGTCTGCTGCGTTTTTCTGGAAAAATTACACCTTTAAAATCTGGAAATATTCCTGCAAAACATCCATTATGACTCGATACAAGCATTTGACTCTAACAAACACACATATATATCATTTTCAATAATTGTAGTTCTCATGTTCACGTTCTTTTGAAAACGTGTGTAATCCTCCCTACACTTATCCTTTTTGTAAAATACCTTTATATATAATTAAGACGAGGTTAAAGACAAAATAAAGCATTTTCACAAATTCAAACATGAGAACAAACAATAATGAAAAGATATATGACACACAAACAAATAATCCAACCAAACAAGGAATAGATAAACCACACCACAAACAAATATATACATATCATATTGTTCCAAAATCACCACATCATCACCAAGTTAAGATAGTTTAAGTTATTACATGCCCAAATCAAATTGTCTCAACAACCAACCACGATTATCCATAAACAACTCACAAATAAACACATGAATCACTGAGGAGGGGGTCCATAACGGTAGTCATAACCAGGGGGAGGTGGCCCATGTGTCCATACGGTGGGTAATCCTCCTTCCACCCGGGGAATGGGTCAATCTGCAGGTGTGGGTCAAGATGATCACGCATGGACAAATGTTGCATATGTCTGACGGTATGATCATATGTCCAGCTGGCCCTCTGATCCTTCTGCACCATCCACGTGTCCATCCGGCCCATCCACGCTCCTTAGTGGGCCTGCCAGTCCCCACTGGACATGTGCCTGTAGACGTCAGCGGATCCTCCTGCTCCATCCCCTTGCTGGTATGCTGGTATCGGCTGCTCGTCATCATCATCATCATCATCATCATCCTGAACTGCGGGAAGAGCGTGGAACCATGCGTAGCCACCTCCATAATCCATGATAACATCCATGGCCTTCAGGGACTTAGCTTTGACGACCTTCGGCTCTGCTACAACATTGAGGTACATGGGTACCTCCTCGTTCAGGATGCCAAAGGACTGAGCCAACCGGGTGACAAACATACCACCATATACCCTATCTTCAAACCTCATACCTCTAGCAGTCCTTAAGTAATCAACCAACCAGAATGGGATGTTACAGTGCACACCCTCAGCTAACATGCAGTAGAGGTAGAACAGATCCGGTAAAGTGACACGATGAGTCGTGTCCTTGCGCCCCGTTATGGTGAAGGAAATGCAACGGTGCGCGAGCCTTACTCGCGGATCCCAGATCCGTGAGGCAATGGTGCTCCCAGTAACATACTCCCCGTTGCCTATCGTGTTCCAAAACTGAATCCCCCACATATCCTCCCTAGTGACAAGCCCAGCTCCCAAGTTAGCTCTAAAGATATCACTCTCAATGTCCTTCTTTGAATACAACCCTACTCTCCAACCAAACTCCAACACAGACATAGTCCTCCAGACTCCACCCAGTCGAAACCTAATCCCCTGAAAATCAATGCTACCTCGACAAGAAATAACATTCATCGAATAAGAAGCGTGAAACTCACGCACCAACTCACTATACACAGGCTCACGCATCCAAAACAACCTCTCCCACTGAGGATCAGTGAACTTATCCTTCCTAAAACTGTTCCTAAAATCCCTAGCCACATCATGCTGCTCAAGAAATCCCCAATCCAAAACAGCCCCTGAGTCAATGGTTTGATGGAGCAAATCATTGTAGCGATTTTGAGAATCTTCCTCAATAAACACTCCCCACCCAGAAACAATGTCAGCGATGCTCTCCTGGGTACCAGAAGATTGTCCCCTTGTTCTTCTTGTTCTCTTGTTCATTTTCTGAAACAGAAAATCAAAAAGATTGGGAACAAATGAGTATATTCAAGCTACTAAAAACGACATCAGAAAGTTTTGACGGCGTCACGCCAGTGGGCTGACGCCGTCCGAACCAGAAAAATTCAAATCCGAAGTTTGCGAGGGAAAAATCCAGGTTTTTAACCATAACCCTTAACCCAAAAACCCCTGCTACAGCAACAATGGTGCATTGGCTATGTGGTTTAGTCCCTAAGCCGTCTAAGGCTTCTCGCAAAATCAAACCCACATGATAACACTACTATTCGCCTATTCTTAAGCCTAATTAACAAGATTCATGGGCGACATTTAGCATTAATCAAATCAATTGGGGGATTTCGGATTGAAAGGGGAAATTAAAATTGAGCGCGGAATAGAGCAATTGACTAGACAAAGATCAATGAATATTACTTACCTTGTGGATATTGACGCAGCAAAGTGGTGAATTTGATGTGGAGAAAACGTGGTAGTGTGGTGTGGGGCGGATAGAATGTGCAGGGTAGAGAATGAAATAGATGTTTGGTGTTTTTATTCGTCTGATCTGGCTTAGCGACGGCGTCACCCTTTGCATGGTGAAGGCGTCACGCCCAAATTTTTGCAAAAGAGGCTGTTTTTATGAATCCGCCCGGATCAAAAATCTTGTTACTATTTTTGACAAAGATTTTGATTTTTATGTTAAAATTCATTTTGTCAATCCACTTGCAACTCCACAAAGGTGAGCAACGCACATGTCAAATTGTCTTTCAACTGGGATTCTAGAAATATTGAAATGTCGGGGATGAGGACTTTTAGATCCCGGTTTAAAACCAAAAAAACGTTTCCTTATGTTAGGGAAGTCGGGAAGTGATACGTGCACCCTTCCAATGAATATGTCTCTAGGAAATGTCCCTTTTATGCAGGGAGCGTTGAGGCGAGAATTCATAAAAAGATGTGATTCCTTGAGGAGGGTTGCCTTGCTCATTGGAATTGGAGAGGGTCCAGGAATCATTCTAACGAGCTCCGGTATCGCGTATACCTTTTCTATCTTTTTAGGTACATCATTCCTTGCGATTTCTTCATGGAGTTTTAGCATGAAGTTTTCAGCTAGCTCCAAGAAAGTGTCGTGTGTTTTCCTCATTTGAGCTTCGAGGCATTTTATTTCCTTTTCTTGCTTGTTGACAAATGTCAACATTATGTCCTCGAATTCATCTTGCCGAGATTTTCTTGGGAGCAAAAATTCGTTGACCGCGTTCACATGCTCATAATCATGGGTGTTTACTTCCATCAATTCATTCACTTGTGCCTCCATAATCTCAAACAGTTGTGAGCGGGAATCCAAACTATTTTCATGGATTATCAGAATTTCCCATCCTTCTTCTTCATATTGTGCTAAGTCTTCGATGACTTCCCAACATGCTTCAACATTGAGGTTACTTAGCCTTCCACCGGCTGCGTAATCAATGGTTTGTCGGATGGAGGGACTGCCATGATCGTAAAAGATTTGGACTTGAAGCCAAAGATCTATGTCGTGATGAGGGACTTTATGGAGCAAGTCCTTGAATCGAGTCCATGCCTCGTAGAGAGATTCACCTTGACGTTGTTGGAACATCAAGATTTCATTCCTAAGTTTGGTGGTTCTCCCCGGTGGGAAAAATTGGGCAAGAAAACGAGTGGTGAGATCATCCCAACTTGAGATGGATCCGGCGGGAAGTTGCTCAAGCCAATTACTAGCTTGGTCCCGTAGAGAGAATTGGAAGAGACGCAAGCGCGTGGTCTCCCGTGTGATAGCATCAAGGTCGATGGAATCTACGATTTTAAGGAAATCCTTGAGATGCTGATTAGGATCTTCAGAACGAAGTCCATGGAATGCACATCCGTTTTGTACCAACCGGATGGTTTCGGATCGCAAGGCCATAGTTTGAGCTTGATCGGGGAGCTCAATAGTGTTCCTATAGCCTTGGTGGCTTGGTCTAGAGTATTCACCAAGAGTACAGCCTCTTGGTGGGACAATGATTGGTGGATCGATGAGTGGTGGCGGGTTATCACCTTCCATGATGAAAAGTGATGGGATTACTAACAAAGTCACGAAGAAGGGGGATAGATTAAGAGGAAGCTAAAAATGAGAAAAAATCTCACTTGATAGGAATTAAGCAAGGAAACCTAAACGAGATGGAAATCTAACTAGCTAGTATATTCAACGGCACCAAAAAACTTGATGCGCGTATAACGCGTTCAGGGTCAAAGGAAACTTCCTTTTCGTCGAGCAAGTTTTTCAACACCCTAGGCAGTGAACCTAATCGTTGTAGTGTAGTATTAGGTAAGCCTCGGGTATTGATATCGTTCTCTAGGGAAATAGGAATGCTAGTGAGAGATGTACTACGCTAAGGTTTGAGGTTGAGGAAGATTATTTTTTATCTTTTTATATTTTTTATAAAGCTAAGGGTAAAACCTCGGGGTTTGGATTTGGGGGTTTGGTACTTCTACCGATTACTCTACTTATCTAATTATCTAAACTAAGGGGTAGTCTATGTCTATTGATGTGTGCTCATATGATGATTAAAAATGTGTCTACCTAGATACTATTACTCCCTAGTTATCTTTAATTGGTGGTTGAATTGTCACGTCCTTATTCTTAACGCGTTGTGTTTTCTAAGGTCGTAGGGTATGCTTTTATCCCTAACTCTTTGAGACTACCTTAAGGTTATTGCCTACGAAATCTCTAGGATTTATAAACTAACTCTAAGGTTATCTTTGGATGTTTTGTCTATAACTCCGCTAAGTGAATATAAACTAAGGTTCACAAAGATTACTCAAGCATTAAAAACACAACGATAGCCTAGTGCAATCCTAAGCCAATTACAATTAAGATAAGAGACAACCAATCAATAATTAATAACTAGGTTTCATATATCTAAGCAAACACACAAGAAATTTAGCCGGACATGTTAAACATGCAAGCATACACACATACAATCGAAGATATAATGAAATCAATGAAGTAAATTACATATCTTGATGTAAAATAGGGTATGAGAACCCTAAGATACTGTCCAAACCGGACCAAAATCGTGTTAGGTTTTTACTCCACAAGTTTACCTCTTAATATTCTGAAAATTCTATTTCTATATATAATTTTACAACTGCGAGGCATCACCTTATAGTTGGGACGCAGTCAGATCGCCGTCATTAGGGTTTCGTCTTGGCCAATTCATCATTGAGACGGCGTCACGTTGGGGTTGTGATGCCGTCAGTCTTCAGTAGTGACGTCGTCTGAATCTGGATCTAGGCCGTCTGAGAAGAAAAGTCTTCGTGACGCCCTTACTCTTCAAAGCCTAACGCCGTCATGTGCAAAATAGCAAAATCGCTACTAAGTCGTCACAAATTCAATTACATAGAGAGGGACGGCGTCGCCCTCTGTTTGGGACGCCGTCAGGTGTAATTCCAGCAGCTTGAGTGTCTTGATCTTGACTTAACCATTTTCTTCACAAATTCACTCCTTTTCGTCCAAAAATGCATCATTCTAGCATTTTGCTTCCAAGAGACCTAAAAAGTGAAAAGGAACGAAATTAAGCAGTAACGGATATAAAAGTGGGCGATTAAGGGCTTAAATGACCCCTTAAAAGTGTACGTTCTAAATCCTTATCACTAACTTCTCTTCTTCTCCCTATTTTGTCTTGCATCGAACGAATTACAAACCCTTAGGGTTGCGTTTGATCTTGAACAAAACCAAAGTGTTTGGTTAGCTATTGCGATTAAGAAACTAGCATTCTAATTGAATCGCTAATAATACGCGTGTACAAGACCGTAGTAAAAATCCCAATTGGATTTTGTGTGAAACCCTAATCGATTAAAACCTAATCGATTTTCCTAAACCCTACCTTTTAGGGTTTGTGATTTTGATCTTGTTTGATTCGCGTGGAAGCTAACAAGGTATGTTATCGCATAATTTTAAGTTAATTAGTTATGCATATTAGATCTATTCTTCCGCTGTGTGCTTTGTGATTATTTGTTTACTTATATGATCGTCATGATAACTAAATTCCAACAATAATATAGTTTCTTTTTTATCATCGAACTATACATGACATAAAGTGGCATTTTGAAGAACACAATGGGTTAGCAAAACAATATAATGAACATGTGAGAATAAACTACATAATAAACCTACAGGTGTGAGAATCAAAGTCATAAAAAGAGATGCATCTATACATGTCAACATTGTGTCTTAGACTTCCAAGTACATAAGGCAATTAGATTCAAGACGACTAGTAGTATGGCTATGACTTTTTTCCATAATTTCAATGGTTTTGTTACTCTGTCAAAAATGGTTATGAAGGAAGTATACTTTCAGTAGGAATCTATTAAAGATACACTTCAAGGAGATGAGAAATTCATAATGGCATAATATTCACAATAAGATATAGTTATCAAATACGGGGTTTTTGATAAAATGGTGCTACTATAATCTCTTAGTTGTGTTCTGGCGCACATTTAGATAAGGGTAAAATGGTCTTAAGTTAAATAATAGATGAAATTTGACATTTGTGAATTTAAAAATGGATTTGCTATGGAAATTAAAGAGATTTTTAGGGTGATATATGAAATTCTTCCTAAAAACTACATCAATTATGCAGATTTTTTTTGGGTGGGTGGGTGGGGGGGGGCACAACCCACCCTGTCATCACTATGCTTCGTCCATGATTTGAGTGGTGAAATCACGAAAGCTCGAATTGGAAGAAATAATTTAATTATTAAAAAATAAAGCTAAACATAAAAACGAAACTAAATATAGTTATCTTGATTAAAAAAATAAGACTTTGATAGGTACTCAGTCGCAACGGATAAGCCTAATCTGAAAATATTATTTTTTTCTTCTTATTTTCGCGGTTGTCTTGTCTTATAACTGAGTGTCCAATCAAAGGAGGTGGCGATTCCAGTATGCTTTTCTTCCAAATTTAGTTACGAATCCACACCCGTTAACGACGTCAGCTAATTGTAAGCGGTTTAAGGGTTGTAAGCAAAACAATGAGCCGATTGTATCATAAAAACCCGATTGCTTGTTACAGTGCTTGACGGCGTGTGGCGGAGGCTACGACAGTGGTTCCAAAATGCTTCTCTTCGAAATTTCAATACGAAGCCAATGACTTTGACGATGTTAGTTAACTCGTTACGGTTTGGGAGTTATGATCGAAACACTAAGGAACTAGAGCTTTAGCCTAAAATTATTTTTTAAGGGATAAGGGGTGTTGACTAGGGTTTGACTTGGGGGTTGTTAGGGGAGGCGGCTTAAAGTAGCCACCTAGTTCTGAGGAACAAACCCGCTCCGATACCATGTTAGATGATGAAAACCCCGTAGGTTATCAATATATAGAGGTTACATGAGTGAAAATGCTAAATATACAAACTTTGGCCTTATTTATCATCTAATAATCTTTAATCTGATTATTTAGAGGTGGCAATATGTATTGGGGCGGGTAACTGATAGAAATGTGTAATTTTTGAGCAACACTTTTGTCCAATTTCTTATAAAAGTAACTACTGTATATAGATATGATAACGAAATGTATATTAGGGGCTTTTTGTTTGGAGGGTTTTGGTGGAAGGGTTTGGGATCAAGAGTTAAAACCTATGTTTGTTTTGTAGTTAGGTTCAAATACGGGGATGAACCCACAAATATAAATCCTTGCCATATTAGTGGGTTTTGATGATTTTTATTGTGGGCCGTTACTATCTCTCTCTTGACTCTCTTTTCAAAATACATTTTTTAATTAAGTTTTTTCTCTTTTTATTTAATTCAAAAGCTAACAAATAGGGTTGGATCAGTTGGAAAACCCTTTGTCTCTCAACCGAGAGGTCAGGGGTTCGATCTTCACTCCCTACAAAAGGTCGGAGGTCCTTTCTACCTTTAGTAGAACTGGAAGCAACCTCTCTACCTTAGGTAGGGGTAAGGCTGTCTACATCTTAACATCCTCCAAACACCGGAAACGGTATTGGGTACCCATAACTCGTGGAAGACGGCATTGAGAGTTACTTTTTTTCTTCTCTTTTTTTTTTTTTTTTTTTTTTTTAATTCAAAAGCTATAGTAAATCTAAATTCAAATTTAAATCTAAATCTATCTAGAAACCAAATGGGCCCTTAGTTTACTGCTTTTAAAATCCACTTTGGCCAATTTTGACTTGTTTGATCAGTTTAACAATTTTTTGCTATATTGTTTTTATCTGTTTCCTCGTCAGAGGTAAAACATTTACTGAATCGACCCGTTGATAAGTAACTGGGTCAAAGTTGCCTATGTGTATAAGTTTTTATAGATAAGTTATAAAAATGTGAAAAAAAAAAAAAAAAAAAAAGATATTAAAAAATCTTTGTTTTGGTTAATCGGGTCGATTTGAACACTAATTAGGCAAACGTATTTAGCCCGAATAACCTGACCCGTATATATTTATTCGGGTTCGGGTTCAGGTTCAAGATCGGATCGGGAGGGCTTTTAGACACCGTTGCTCACAAGTACAAGAAACAATCTTTTGAAAACAGAAAGCCCTAGAACCCGTTCCTAACTCAGCACTGCCCCACACAAACACACACAATCAATAACAGAAAAGAAGCGCCATTTCTACTTTCTTGACTTGATCTCATTAAATGGGTCTGCAAACACAACCTTATGGAATACAAGGAATGCTAAAAGAAGGACACAAACATCTTTCTGGTTTAGATGAAGCTGTCATTAAAAACATCGATGCTTGTAAACAGCTTTCCACTATTACTAGAACATCTCTTGGTCCCAATAATGGTACTATAACATTATTATTATAATATCCTCATTTAGTATATAAGACATTATGATCTAGCTAGTAAGTGATAAATAAAAATGTATTTGTGTTTTACTAGGGATGAATAAAATGGTTATAAATCATCTAGACAAGCTTATTTGTAACGAGTGATACCGCGACGATAGTGAATGAGCTAGAGATACAGCATCCTGCTGCCAAAATACTTGTCTTGGCTGGGAAAGCTCAGCAAGAGGAGATTGGCGATGGAGCGAATTTAGTTGTTTCGTTTGCCGGGGAGCTTCTTCAGAGTGCGGAAGATCTTATTCGGATGGGTCTTCATCCTAGTGAAATTATTATTGGTTATACTAAAGCTGTTAATAAGGTAGATTTTGTTTTTGATATTCGTGTAGGTTATCCGGAAATGTGCTTGTAGCTTAGTAGTGGCTTATCAGTTAACAGGTTGCGATCAGAAAAAAAACATTAAGAGTGCGTTTGGTTTGCAATTAGGAATCACTATTGGTATGCGTTTGATAGTATGATGTAATGGGTATGAGAATAGATTTCTAAACCCACCATTATAGGCAGGTATGGGGATACCCTTATTTGTAGGTTTCAATCCCAATATCAAAACCCATATTTCTCAATCAAACATCCATTTAACATTCATATTCCCATACCTCATTCCAAAACCCATGAACCAAACGCACCCTTATATAATCATACTTCCTCGGACCAGTATTTCTACATTGCCTTTACTTGTAACAAAAAGGGTTAATATGCACAGAGGTTACTCAACTTTGCGTTTTTGTTCACTTAGGTCACTAAACGTATAAAATGTGACATTTAGGCTACCGGATTTATAAACATTACGTTCACATAAGTGTGATCTGAATTTATCAAAGCCGATATTTAGGTTGGTTAGCTTATAAAAGTTATACTTTCAGATCACTCGTTAAAATGCTAATTTTACTGAAAAGTAATCTAAATGTCGTTTTTATAAGTTGACTCGACTTGGGTGAAGAAAATAGTAGAGTAACGCAAAGTTCAGAAATATTCGTGTGTACTAATAAAAGTAGCAAAACTATAATAAACCTTAACTAATTGGTTATCGGTAAAAATATCATCGTCTGAAATGTAATTGTAATGATTATGTTTTTGTTTAAACTCTGTGTGTATGTGTTTTTGTTTGGTCGAGAATTATTTTGGGCCCGAGGGAGTATATGTTAACAACCCCTTTATTTGTTACAGGTTGTTGAAATCTTGGAAGGGTTGGTTGTACAAGGTTCTGAGACAATGGATGTGAGGAATAGAGATGAAGTTACGCTAAGGATGAAAGCTGCTGTTGCTAGCAAACAAAACGGACAAGAGTCTATTCTGTGTCCTCTTATTGCAGATGTACTTTTTTATTTTCTCATGAGAGTAGATTTCATTATGTTTTAGTTTCATGTTAAAGTGTGTCGATAATGTTAAATTTCTAAATTTGCAGGCATGCATTCAAGTTTGCCCAAAGAACCCTGTAAATTTTAATGTCGATAATGTAAGAGTTGCAAAACTCTTGGGTGGAGGTCTGCAGAATTGTACAACAGTTAGAGGCATGGTTCTAAAAGGTGACACTGTTGGGAGTATAAAGAGAATCGAAAAGTCAAAGGTAATTCTGAATCTCTTGACAGTGCTAACTTGTCAAGCCATCACGAGTTGATTTTTTATAAACTTCATTAGGCGATCTTTGTGACTTATCATCTCTACCTTTAAAATCACAAGGGTAGTGTATTCTTTAGAAAATGATTTTCACTCTCTAATAGCAAGCTGAGTCGAACAGCTGATGCCTTTTAAGCTTCTACTGTCGACTCACCATTTACATATGCATATGGTCTGTTATCTATAAGATCAAATAGGATATAGATGTGCCAAAATGGGCAGGGGGTAACTGGTCCTCTTTAATTCGGGTTGGGTCATCTTGCAAACACGTCTGTCCAATTTATCCTTTTTTTTTTAAATTAATTTATAAGAATACTAAATGTGTTAACTGTGAGTACAAATACTACAATTCTATAATAAAGCAACTTAGGATATTGTGTGCATTTGAATATATTCGTGGGTTATTTGTTAGTTTTTATCTAACTTTTTTAAATTTTACTAATTTGACTCGTTAGAGATAATATATAACATAGACTAACGCATTTACTTATTAATGAACTAACATGCCATAGTACAAAATGCAGTCAATTTTGTTTTGTTTATCATTTTTTAATTAGATGTAGCAAATAAACAGCCTTCTAGCGGAATCCGTTGGATACTTGGATTGCCCACCTAACTTATAGTTCTGTTAGATGTTGGATACACTTACACTGTATATTGTTATTGTAGGTGGTTGTGATTGCTGGTGGTGTTGATACAACTGCAACCGAGACCAAAGGAACTGTCTTGATTCACAGTGCTGAGCAGGTGCAGTCATAAGGGTTCTTGTTCAACTCTGTTTTTATTCTTGATTTCCCATTTCTAGTTGTCATATCATGTGTGGTATACCTCTATACTCAAATCTGAGTACACTATCAATATCCAACTGAATGAAGGTGGCTTTTAGTGAAAATAGGTCTATGAGCAGGAGAGAATAGATTTATTTCTGATAGGTAACCGAAACACAAAGGAACTTCAAATTTTTTGGACAAAGTCGAGATTTTACACCGTTTTTGGTGACAAGCAGTAGGCTGTTTGTAATTGAAAGTGGTTCTTTACGTACCGGATTCATAGTGATAATTTATTTGATCCATATAAGTGCAGGAACTTAGGGGCTTAGGGCTACTGGCTGTTACATTAATGTTGATCTATTTGCACTAAGGGACCCACTGCAATCAGATTTTTTGGAGATGGTTTATCTGTCATTGTTGAGGATATGTGTCTAGATGTGGGGCATAATTTTGGTGACTTGATTTTTTTTCGTGTATGGGCTTTGCTTAAGCATGTGCATATGAGAGAAAAGTTTTCTGAATAGAGAGCACAAATCATTGCTAGGCCATGTTAGTTAAATCAGAAAATCTTTTGTTAAAATGTGTAACATGAAATAAGGGCCCGCCAGCTGACATTCTGAACATACTTCAGAAAAATGATCTTCAAGCAAAGTAGTAAACCTATTGGTTTAAGCTGTTTTCTACTGTATATACAAGTACTAGTGTATTTGCATCTTGATCATTGTTAATTTAATAGTTTCTCTTAAAACATTGACATGCATGCAACTGCTATATAGTCAGTTTAATGTATTATGCAGGGTTGGCTTCAATGCCTTGAAATTATAGCAGTTATTTTGTTATTAGTGAAGGTTAAGGCCTAAAACTTATTAATTATTTGTTGGGAATTCTAATAATCGAATAAGTAGTAAATTTTTTATAGATAATCAATAAGTATAGGTTCTTTTTCTTCTTTCTATCCAATGTTCAATTTTGTAAGACTGATATTCCAATGTATGTCTTATTTTTTTCTACATGATTTTAATATTTTATAGCTTGAGGGGTATGCAAAATCTGAAGAAGCAAAGATTGAAGAGCTCATTAAAGCTGTTGCAGAATCGGGTGCAAAGGTCATAGTTAGTGGAGCAGCTGTAGGGGAGATGGCTCTGCACTTTTGTGAACGTTACAAGTATGCTCAATCCTTACTTCCAAATTGTATAGGTCGTGGAGTACAATTCTAGTTTTTACCCATTTACATATGAATGGGTTGATTTGGGTTTAAAGTCCACCTACGTACGTCTATTTTCTAATGCATACAACCTCTTGAATATTTTTAAAGCTTTTGATTGTTATTTTGACAATATTGTTTTTGAATTTAAAAGTAGTGGTGATTGTTTTTATATATTCCAAAAAAATGGACAAGTTTTTGCTTGTCACCCCAAGTTTGCTGGTTTTTACCTGCATACAAATTAACCTGTTTAACGGTCTGTGTTGACCCGTTAACCCAACCCACCCTTGCCAAATTGAAATCTTAGTTTGCCTGCTTGCTATTTGAGTTTTTCTTAAGGGTCACAACTAGTCCACCCTCCACGAGTTTAGCCATTTAAATGCCTTGTTTACCTTTATCTTGACTTTTGGTTTTGTTTACCGGGTGAAAAGTTGCATACTCGCTATTGTTCATCTCAAGCCTTGAATACCATAGATAGCTTAACATTTGTGATTGATTTGCAGGATTATGGTCTTAAAAATTGGGTCCAAGTTTGAACTTCGCCGTTTTTGCCGCACAACTGGTGCTGTCGCTCTTGTAAGCAGACTTTTTTTGTGCATCAATATTTTGTAAGGCTGAACAAACCAGAGCAAATAAATAATTATTTCAACTATAATTGCAGCTGAAACTTGGCAGTGCTGTAAACCCTGATGATCTTGGATATGTTGACTCCATTTCTGTTGAGGAGATTGGTGGTGCTCGGGTATGGAGCAACATGTCTTTTTGGTTATGGTTTCTGTCAGTTCTATTTTAACGTAATTTAATCTAAGAGTTTAAATATAATTATGTTTATTAGGTGACTGTTGTAAGAAACGAACAAGGTGGAAACTCAGTGACTACTGTTTTGCTGCGAGGAAGTACTGATAGCATATTGGATGATCTGGAAAGGGCTGTTGATGATGGTGTAAATACTTACAAGGTATCATATATCTGCAGACTAATCTCTTTGTTCAACGATCTAACTTGGAGGTGGCTTTTTGCACCAACAATCTCAATACAGTAAAACAACAAAATGTTCTAGCACAGAATGAATGGGTAAAATAGTATATTGTTACTGTAATATTATAGGTATAGTATATTGTTACTGTAAAAATTGGACCAAAATGTGATTGCAGGTCAACCCAAACCGAGTGACCGACCTGTTACACAACCTGCTATTGACCCATTTTGCCACCTGTAATAAAATTAATCTGTGATCATTTGACTTTCTCGGTAGCAGAAATCATTGGGTAAAAAGACATTAACTGTAGCAGCACTTATTTATTTATGTTCTTTCAGGCATTATGCCGGGACAGTAGAATTGTACCTGGAGCTGCGGCCACTGAAATTGAGTTAGCCAGAAAGTTGAAGGAATTCTCTTTCACAGAGACAGGGTATCATTTACTTTCTTGCTATAGTTTCTTCTTTATCTACTTGTACTGTAATAGTGATGCCAGCTGGTTTATCTTAGACCAATCCTGGTATCCAATCAGAGAGAAGTTGAATATTTTTTGGATTATATCAAATATATTTAACTTCTGTTTTATCTTTTATATCCGTTTTGCAGATTAGATCAGTATGCTATTGCAAAGTTTGCTGAGAGCTTTGAAATGATACCCAAGACATTGGCTGAGAATGCTGGGCTGAATGCTATGGAGATCATATCTACTTTATATGCAGATCATGCATCTGGAAATGTCGAAGTTGGTATAGACTTGGAAGAAGGAGCATGCAAGGATGTCTCTACTCTGAATATATGGGATCTTTACGTGACCAAGTAAGCAGCTTTCTCTCCGTTTTTAGATTTAGCTTGTCTCTTTTTACAGTTGAGTTACATATAATTGTAGTCTCGAGTGGTGTGTATATACTCAAGTTGTAATTATGACATACGCTTGTTATCTTTCTAGGTTTCACGCACTCAAGTATGCCGCCGATGCAGTTTGTACTGTCCTACGTGTTGATCAGGTATGGAATTAATTATTTCATTTATTCTTATTTGCTTCAAAATGTCGTTATATATGCTTGATCATTTGGTTGAAGTTTTGAGAATCTTCTTTTATACCTTTTTGTTTTCTTTTGTTCTGATTTTCCTTTTTACCTTTTCCCTGCGGATATGGGATTACCTTTGGCTAACATGATCCAAACAATAATGATGGTATCACTACATATGCTTTCCAGCCAAACGCTTGCCTTCCACTAATAATCGAGTATCTTATAAAAAAAATCTCTTTATCTGTTTTCAAAACAAAGATGAAATAAACCTGCAAGCCTAAAGTACAAAGCTGCCACGGCCCAATAAGCACTTGAACTTGTGAATTGCAGTGGGCCCTATATAACTTCATGAAAATTAAAGTACCTTTGGGCTTTGGCAACCAATCAACGCACTGTAACTACTGCTAGTGTTGTTCTGTGATTGAACATAGATTATGTAACTGACTGAAAATAGAACTTATAATGCAACTTGATATTTGGGTACACATTTAAGTTCTGGATAATCTATTTCTTTTTCTTAAAACCTATCATTTTGAATTATGTTTTAGATGTTTTAAAAATGTATAGAATAAACTGACCTCTTTAAATGGCGCGATATGCAGATAATTATGTCTAAGCCAGCTGGTGGGCCAGGTAGGAGAGATCAACCGGCAGGTATGGATAATGAAGATTAAGATCATTAGAGGAATCATGACGATTTTTTATCCGTGTTTTGATTTCTTTGAAACATAACCAAGGAGTGATATGTATTAGGTGGACAGTTTTAGGTGTGTTTGTATCAAAATTTTGTGACAAGGTTTCTAAGACATTTGATTATCTTATAAGAACCCCTGCGTTTCACGATCAAATGACCAAGTTTTAAGATTTGTGTTTGGTTGCTTACTCAGAGTAAATCCTTGATTTTAATCATTTCCCCCAGAGTGCACAAGCAGCAATGAAGGTTCAGAGAGATGAAAATAATGGCTTCCAACACTTTTTAAATTGCTGAACATTATAGAAACACTTGCCATTTGTTGATAATAACTTTCCTCTATAAGAAAGTTTGAAGCTTGGCTGGCACGGGCATCGTCTCACAAATGGCTCATTACGTAATTTTTTCAGTGATATTTACTTGAACATCTTAGTTAGATGCCAGTCTTTGCTGACAACTTTCTTCTCCTAATTTTGCCATGAGACCATTTAAAAGTTTTTTTCTTAAATGATAGTGGTTGAGTACTCAATTTGCATAAATTCCAGTATGAGAGAAACGATGTGTCTAACATGAACATCAAGTGTATAAGGTCCATAGAGAAATGAAAAATAGAGGATAGCTCTAAAAACAGTTGCACAAATTGGAGTATGCCGCAATTAAGCCTTTCCAAACCTTAAAATGTTGAACAAATAACCTGTTGTAGTGTTTCCAAACCATTAAACGTTAAACAAATAATCCATTGTGACGTTGTGGCAGGGCTGAGCATCGACAACCGAATACCTGATAAGTAGCCGGTTTGGGTTTGGGTTTTATATATTTGTGTTTCGGTTTTGGTTCCGGTTCGTGCCAAAACTGAAAACTGAGTATATCAGTTCGGTCATGGGTTTTTCATTTCGGCAAGTTTCAGTTTTCATTCAGATCGGGTTGAACGGGTTCTTGCCGGTTTTGACCCACTCTTGTTATAAAGCTGAGTTCGTTTATCATAATGAAATTTAATGACACAAGTTCCATTGAGTTGCAACTCTTGGTACAGAGGTAACTGACTAATGCCTAGAGCCATTTGTTTGTGGTAACTGACTACCACTCTTTAGGGGTGACAATTTTCGACACGACACGATAAACGACACGAACCCGACACGAAGTTAAACAGGTTTGGGTTGAGGATAAATAGGTTTAGGTAAAAAACGGGTCAACCCGGCTAACCCGTTTAATAAACGGGTCGTGTTTGGATTGAGTAATTATTAAACAGGTCAACCCGTGAACCCGTTTAAGTATATAAGATCTTAAAAATAAAATATATAACCTGGTTTTTATGTTGGATGTGGATTAAATGTATTTTGTTATTTACTTAGTATGAGTGAATTATAATTTTATACCTTAGATATCATGAAAATTGACGTTTGTAATTCAGAAAATTGTTGCATAGTTATTTGTATGTTATTCTAATCATATTTTAGATCCTTATATCATTTTTTGCGTTTAAACTAGTTAAATCGACAAACCACCAACTTTATTCACTGCTTGACCTATTTACTTAAATGGGTTAAACTGGTCACAAATGAGTTACACGTGTTATGCAGGTCTGGGTTAGGGTTGAGTTTCTTGACACGATTAATAAATGAGTCGTGTTTGGGTAAAGGCTATACTAACCCGCCAACACGCGAACCCGAATAGGTTAACACGAACACGACTCGATTGCCACCCCTACCACTCTCCCACACATTAAAAAAATGTCTATTTAACAAAGTGTGAATATTTATGCCTTTAGTGAATTAGTAATAAAGGTGCTGAATACCAATATATGTTTTCACAAGATGATTTGCTACAACATATGCAACAACTTGACAACCATTTGGTTCCAAAACATCCTGTAAGCCATTGGAATTCATACATCCAAAGCATAAATGCATAAATGCTTTTTGCGCCAAAGGACAATGTTACTAGACAGATAAGCATCACCACAGGCAAAACAAAAACAAAATAAAAACACCATGTAGCTAAGAGCATATATGTCTACTATAAGCAAGATCAAAACAAAGCAGGATCACCATCCCGTAAACAATCTAATCTTAGGATGCTAGTTCAAAAAGATACAGATCCTAGTGCAAGATTCAGTCATATGCTTCTTCCCAGTCCTCCACTACCACATCATCCTGTTTTAATGCTGCAGCTGCATTACTTGAACTAGTCGATGACGATGATGGTTCATTCTCAAAGACGACATTACTTGCAGCAGCTTTACCTGATTCCTGACTGCTACTAACTTCAGATTCCAAAATGCTCCATCTATTTGCTGATGCACTAGTGATCAAAGGAACTTCTTTGACCTTCCATGATGACGTTTCTGGGCTGACCCACTCTTGTGAGACGCTCCATGAGTCAGAGTGATCCTGCTGCACAACAGCTTTCTTCCATGGATTTGTTGTTGAGGCACCACCACCCCAAATATTGCTACTACCTCCGGTTGATGATGTACCATTGGTGCTTAGTACAGCTGCACCATGATAAACAGACCCATGATCTAACCGTCTCATAGCAGTTGCAGCTCGAGCCGGATCACTGAACACGGCCAATGCATTTTTATCATTCAACCACACCAATTCACATTCGCCACCAAATCTAAATACCAAAGCACTCACATCTGCATCCCCTGGCAGATCAAACAAACCCACAACTAGCCTAGGATCGACGTCCACCAGAGGATCAAAACTTGGTGGTTGTGTCAAATTTGACTGGTTGAGCCCTTTGGCTCCAAGAATCCGGTTAGGTGCCTTAGACTTTGGTGTAACATGAACCACAATGAACCGTTTCGGTTCCCAACCAGCAGCACTTATTGACAGTTTCCATCTATCTGCAATTAGTCTCACTGCGTCTCTCTTCTCTTTTAACATCGGGCAGAAGACGTGAACCTTGATGGTCCCTCCATTTCTACCCCTCCCGAGAACCAGCATTTTGCATCTCTCTTCCACTGACAATACCCACTTAGGATCACGTCTAAATAAGTCTCCAAGCATATCAGAAACTGCACTACTCTCGCCAAAATTGAGTGCCTCTAAATTTGTATTGACCCCAAAAGCATCTGCAAGAACCTTTTTACGTTCCATTTTAGAGCATTCCTCATCACATGTGAGTTTCCTCTGTCCAAGTGGAATCTTCTTACCATTTGGTTCAACTGGTTGAAGTGGCACAGGCAATTTCTGAACGGCAGATGCTTCAAGAACAGTATCCATATTATAACCACTATTATTGCTGCCACCAGCATCACAAGGAACAGTTGCGGTTATTCGACCACAAGAGCATGTTATTGTGACAGGAAACTCACATCTTACATCCGGACACGTATTATGCGGATGGCATAGAGAAGTACACGTGTGCCTGCAGTCTCTCCGCGGGGCCCCACATGTCTGACCACATGAAGCCTTTACACCAAAAGTGGACCCACCAGATGATGACGATGATGATGAATCACATGGAGACGGGTGACATGTTCTTAAACATGCATGCATCCCACACTGCCTTGTTTTCCCACAAAGTTTATTACATCGGATATCTTTTGAACCGCATGGTATGTTTCTGAGTACAACATGTCCCCCAATGCATTCTTTCGGTATTGGAACTGAACATGGTGGACAGTCTCCAAAGTGACAGCTGTGTGAGGACTGGTGACCGCACGGTTGAGGAACCGAACACGGGTATTGACAAGATGGTGGCGGTGTACCACATGGTAATGGAGGAGGAATTGAAGATCTTCCACACGCACATGTCAGGTCAGAGAAAATCGTCTCTTGGCAAGGAGGGCAATGACCACTGTGACATAACATTTCACAATCATGTTGCCCGCATCTTAGCTTCTTCTCACAAGGCTTAGAACACAAATGTGGGTCCCAACCCTGGGCGGCGGCATTGTTCTTGGAATTAGATAGGGGGCAGCACTTGTCACTGCAACGGTGTCTTCCACAATTCTTTTTTCGGCCACAAGGTTTATCACATTTGAACGTCGTGTCTGCTTCATCCATCATGGTGGTGGTGGTGTTGAAGCATTCAACAGTCCTAGAAGTTGATCCACAACGACATTTTTGAGTAACCATAACCCGGCATGGTGCACATGACCCTGGATGGCATTTATCTTTACAACGATGTAACCCGCATGGGAGGATTTTGTCACATATCTTTGAGCAGGTCAGGATTGGATCCAAACAACTATGTCTCTCTTCTTGTAGGCTCGATTTACCACAATGACATGACGTAATCCTACCTGGCAACAACTCACAGTCCCCACAAACACCAGGATGACATGTTTCTTTGCAGACATGGTTTCCACACCCAAGAGGTTTTCCGCATGACGAATTGCACGAAAAAATACCATCATTTTCCACATTTACATGTCCTTTCACAGCCATATCACCGCAAACAACAACTTCAATCTTTTTCTTGCAGAAACAAGAAGCATCAATCTGAACATCACACGAATCACAAGGACCCACATGACATGTCTTGCTACAAGAATGGCGTAGACACTTTAGCGGCTTACCACAACGCTGGCCACATGTAAGAAGAGATTTCTGATCCGAGCATCTGGTAGTAATAGTTTTCTTACCACAAGGACATATCCTTGGTGGAGCAAACGCCTTACAAGGCGGACAAGGACCAGGGTGGCATTGAACGACACAACGATGAAGACAACGGCCATCATCCTTATCATCATCATCATCATTACCAAGACGGTGATCCTTATCAAGCGGCCTTCCACAAGGCTCTCCACAAGAATGAGGAGTCAAATACAAATCCGACGGAGGATCCTGCCTATTCCCACAAAAACAAAGATAGCGAATATCCTTAGACGAAGTGAGCTGAACTGATTGACAACCAGGACATCGCCAATTAAACCCTTGGTTCTTCTCAGCAGACAAGTCAATAGAAGTAGGAGCTCTAGCCCATTTCTTAATACAATGCAAATGAAAAATCGAATAACAGCTTGAACACGACCATATAGACGCCGTACGTCTCACCATATCGTAACATATCATACACTCAATAGAATCTTTCAACAATTTATCTTGGATCTCTTGAACAAGCTGAGGCAATGCCGATCCTTTCAAAACATCCCCCTTTGTTCTATAACCATTACTATTATAACTATTAGTATTAGCATTCGTATTCGGCTGATGATGATGATTTAAAACACCCGACCCACGCCCTCTAGTAGAAGGCCTCCTAACATTATTATGTGATCTATTATTAGGGGGATGGTGATAATTTGCATCTAAGTTCGAGTTCGAAGCAAATGATGTATTAATGTTAATATTAGTATCTAATGGAGGAGGAGGATCACTAGTTGTTGATGATCCTCTAGGAATCCATTCTTGGCGACGATGAGAATGCGAATTTCGACCCCGGCTACCATTTCCATTTCCATTTCTTTCTCGAACATGGTAAGAGCTCATATCAACAACCTATCATATCAATATCAAACATACAAATACTATTCTTATTAATACTAATATGTAATTACAGATATGCTAGCATTAAAACAAAACAGATTCATTTTATTTAACAAATAATAGTAATGATATGAGATGGTTTAATAACCTGAATGGAAGTTGTAGGAGGAGATATTGTGATGTTACGAGATTTGAATCTAGACAAAATCGAGATATCAAATCTGGAGAGTTAATTATATATACAAATGAATTTGTTTTTGTTGCTTTTGGTGTTGTAAAGATGATGAGAGGGTTTGTTTTTTTCTGGTTTGGATGCACTAAGAAAAGAAATGAAATGAAATGAAGTGAGAGACCTAAGTTATAGGATATAAAATACGTGCACCGATTAAACTCTTCTTGTCAACCAAGCAATTTTAGTATGCGTGTTCCTCAAACAATGATCAACTGACGCGAATGCCTACGTCTCTAAGTTTTATTTTTATTTTTATTTTATCAGGCAGCCCTAATTAGAGGCGGCAAAAATGACCATGAACAAGGTTTTTGCGCCCGTCACGTTGCGGCGGGTATTTTTGGCATGTATTTTGGTTTAGTGTTTGCATGTATTTACGCTTAGTGATTAATGTTTTCGTATGGTTTGCGTTGAGTGCCATGGACGGACCTACATTGGTGCCAATGTTGCATTGGCTACATCCGGTGTTTAGAGAATGTCGGTTTTTGGTATGCGGAACCCTTGATACATTTTTTTGATACTTTCGATTTTTTGATATAACTTTAGTTACACAAAAAATTATTTTTTGGGACATCTTCTCGAAAATCTTAGGTCCGTTCCTGTTGAGTACTTTAAGATTGGTTCACCTGCATGATGTGGAAGTAATTTTGTAACGTTTGCAAGTTACATTAAAAATGTTAGCGTATTTTTTTGTAAAAAAACGTTTTGTCAAAATGGTTGTGGCTAATAATAAGTGGGTTATGTTCCAATAAACCAAGCGTCGGTACCATTCATCCGGAAGAGAAAAATAAAAATAAAAAAAGTAAACAAATTGGGCCTGGGCATTTAACTGGACTAAAAATAAGCCTAAACAAAATTATTAATAAAAAGTTGGTTTATGGAGCAGCCAATCAGGAAAAGTTGGTTTATGGAGCAGCCAATCAGGAAGCAACTTTTGCATGTGCTAAAAAGAGGCCAAAAAGTTTAGTAATAAAATATTAGAGCCATTGAAGCTGGGAATATTTAATGTTGAGCCATTTGCACGCCCCTTAAGATATACGTAGCATATAAATAACATCATCCATCAGGTAGGGATGGCAACGGGTCGGGTTCGGGGCGGGTTTTAGTGAACCCGTACCCGTTTAAAATATCTAAACCCGAACCCGCCCCAATACCCGATGGGTACCCGATTATTATTATTCATCGGGTTATCGGTTTTCCTCGCGGGTATCGGTTATCCTCAATAAAAATCATCGTTGTACAACTCAACAAAAAAAAAAACCAAAACACCCTAATATATTCAAAGTTTTTAGAAGTTAAAGAAAACGACTTCAATATTCGTAATGTTTGAAGATTAAAGAGTTAATGTGTCATGTGTGTGAGAATTAAAGCGTAAATGTTAATTTAAGGGGGAATTTCATATATACCCAAGGAAACTTCAAAAATTACATATTTCTCCAAAACACAAGTTTTTAATGCATGGTGTACAATGCTATTAAAGCATGCTTTGGGAAAATATGTAATTATTGAAGTTTGGGTGGGGATGTATGTAAATGCCCCTTAATTTAATAGTTTGTAATTACCAAGATACATGCTATTAAGGAGTAGAGTAGAATTTTTTTTACAAGGTTAAGAGCTCAAAACTTATTAAGACCTTATATAAATTAGCTAAAAAAACGGGTACAAATTCGGGTATACGGGTACGGGTAAACGGGCGGGTATTACTAGAACCCGTACCCGAAAAGAAAAGAATATATCTACCCGAACCCATATCCAAACCCGCGAACCCGCCCCCGAACCCGACCCAACCGGTTCGGGTTTCGGTTTTCCCCATCGGTTTCGGGTGCTTTTGCTATCCCTACCATCAGGTGCATAGAATGAAAACGTCTCTTGGCCCAAAGTTTAAGTGGATTTGGGCAGGGCTTTATTTTATTTGAGTCTGTGTGATGATGGGTTCAAACCACGTGAATTAATCGGTCAAAAAATCAGAAATCATGATTACCAAAAAAAGAGTACTAGGTTGAGTAAAAACATGTTTTGGATCGTGTTCAGGTCGATCTATTTAATTCGTTTATCAACCAAGTCGTGTTTGGATGGTGAGTTAAACGGGTTGACCAGTCAATACACGTTAATAATTATTTTCAAACACAAAAATTAAATTTATAATAATTGATTGAATATGGTATTTGGGATAAATGATTTAAACGGGTCGACCTGGCAACCCGTTTAATCTATTTAATACGAGTAATATGTTTAACCCGTCAACCCATATATATATATATATAAACGGGTTAATGGGTCGTACGGGTTAAACGTAAACAGGTTAGGGTTGACAAACTTAGCCTAATTACTTAAATGTGTCGTGTTCGGGTTGAAGGCTTCTAACTCATCACCCCGACCCCGCGAACACAACCCGAATTGGAAAGCGTTTATTCTAAAATAAAATAAACGTCCACCTTTATTACTACTTTTTTTTCTTTTCTTTTTCTCTTTTTTTAAAGTTACTCTCACAGTCTCAATATTATTATTCCCGTTTACTTTTTGGGTTGTTTATTAAAGATTATCCACTACTAAAAATAGAAGTTAAAATTGTTTCACTTTTATCATATTACCCTTAATCTAAATTACTGTATTATTTACAAAACTAAATGAAAGCATTAATTAATTGTCAAATAGTAAAACCGTCATTTTGTTGCTTTTCCAAAATTCAAGGTAATAATTTGCATTTTTTTTAAACATTGTGTTTTTGTCCATGGACAATACTTTGAAGACAAAGGGAGTCCTGTATTAACAAAGAAATTAAGAAAATCTTAATGATACAGTTAACATGGGTATTATACAACTTTAACCACTTAACAAACTTAGAAATTACAAAACACCACCTTACAATTGAAATCTCAATTTTGATTTTGAACTACGTGATCTCATTCCCTTAAACTTAAGTAGTTCAGGGCTGAGCAACCTTTCAAAACTGAACCGAACCAACAAAAACTGATCCGAACCGAAACTGACAACCTTTAATGTATGGAACCGAAACCGAAATGAATATGGTCGGTTTGGTTTGGTTTTGTATCGGTTCGGTTTACATGGTTTAAGTGTGTGTTTGGTCGGTTTTAGGTCGAACCGAACCTAACCCCGAACCAAAATCGAAACCAAAAACCGGCAATACATAGAACCGAAATCGAACCAAAAATGGTCGATTTGGTTCGGTTCGGTCCGACACGGTTTTTTCGGTTTTATGCTCAGCCCTAGTTTACTTAGTGATTAGATTCTTGAAACTTCAACACTGGACTTAGATAAATATATTTACTAGATTTATATAATCAAGTGTTCTTATACTTGAAGATGATATTAGAAAAGTCAGTGTGTTTATCTAGTTAAGAAAACATGATTTTAACATGTTGAGGGCGATTAATGACTCGAGGCCCTTATCTTTTAGGGGTCTCTGATTACTAAAGACTAAAGTTGTATATGAAGTCGTATTTGGATTATTTAATCCTGACAATTGTGTTTTATGATCAGATATATATATATATATATATATATATATATATATATATATATATATATATATATATATATATATGTGTTTTATATGATTATATGAAAGAAAAACCGAAACTCACACTCTGTTCTTAAGTTTTTATTTGGAGGGAAAAGGAAATAAAGCGGAGGGTGGAGGAGAAGATGGTAAGTGATGAAACGAGAAAAGTAAAGATTATTATAATTTATTTGAGTTTTTTAGTTGTATAAAAAAAGAGGGGAAAAAATGCGAAGAATATTCGACCAAACGATGTTGCCTACATTTTAAAGTAAAATAAAATAAAATAATATAATTTTGTAATGACAATATAGTCAATATAAATAAACACATCTTCTTTTTATCACTTTGATCCCAAAAATAAAATAAAAACATTTATTGCAAAAAAACATCATATACCAACTTACTTTAAACCATTTCCTTTCCATTTACTTCTTTAAAAAAAATCTTAAAAACACACATAAATTTTGATTTTGTCCTTTTTCTTTATCTTTCTTCTCTTAAAACATCTTGAAAACATACTTGTGCTTTAATGAAGTTTGGTTGGTGATGGAGAGATGGGAAATATGGCTATATTTAGGGGGGACCCATTAATTTCTTTTCTTTTTATCTCTTTTGCCAAGTTTTTAAATAAGATCTATGTGATCAACTCAATATAAACCTATTCCGCACTCTAAAAATAATCAAAGAAATAAGTAACGCTAACGCTCAGTTTCAATATCTGTAAAACGAAAAGAAGAAAAATAGCAAGCAAAAGAAAAAGAATGAAAAAACATGGAAGTAAATCAATTATTTTTCTAGAAGGATGTCCAATTGATGTCATAAATCATACTACCTCCGTCCCATATTTATAGTCCATCTTTTCTTTTTCGGTCGTCCCAAAATAATTGTCCGCTTCCATAAATAAATAGAGAATATATATCAAATTTACCATATTACCTTTAGTTGAGGTTATTATTACAAACTTAAAAAAAGTTAGAAATTAATTGGGTTAGGGTAAAACTGTCTTTGTGCAAAAAGTAAGAAAGAGAAAGTTGTAATAATGATGTTTTTCTTAAACTGTGTGTGTTTTGTCTGTGGACAATAATTTTGAGACGGAGGTGGTAACTTTCAATACCATTCCTTTAAGAACGAAAATATAGGATTACAAATTATGCAACTTTTAACATCAATAAATTGTAAAACATTTTTCAGTCATTATCAAATAATTTGTCTCTTATTATAACTTTTTCTTTTTTATTTGTGTCTTCATGGAAAGACAAATATTACCCTTCATATATATTTCTAAACTCTTCAATTCTGTAAAAAATAAATTTATTTTATAAGATCGTTACTGTATATATCATAGCCTCCCTTATTGTAGAAGAAAGGAAGAATTAGTTTGACATGATAAGTTGATAACCTAAGTATATATTCTCCTACCACCATATTTTGTCATACAATAATATTCTTCTTGTCCAAGACAGCCATAATTATCATTAAAAATGATAAACATGCTTTCTTAAATGTACCAATATGATAAACATAGTCATTTATGTATCAATATGCTAAACCAAAGATCAAATATGTGCAATAATGGGTACTTCTTCACATCTTCATCTCTTATATTTGCATCGTTAGTCCTTTTATACTAACGGCCGTTAGTAAATAACTTAAAACTTGGTCTTCTTACGTTTTCTTCCGATTTTTTACGTTTTCGTCTGTATTTTTACGTTTTCGTCCGATTTTTACGTTTTGTCGTATTTTTACGTTTTGCTTTTTACGCTTTAAATTTTTACGTTTTCGTCATATTTTTTACGTTTTCGTCCGTTTTTTTACGTTTTCGTCTGATTTTTTACGGTTTCGGTTCATTTTTTACATTTTAGTCCGATTTTTTACGTTTTCGTCTTTTTTTTGCGTTTTCGTCCGTTTTTTAACGTTTTCGTCTGATTTTTACGATTTCGTCCGATTTTTACGTTTTCGTCTGTTTTTTTACGTTTTCATCCGTTTTTTTACGTTTTCGTCCATTTTTTTACGTTTTCGTCCGATTTTTTACGTTTTCGTCTATTTTTTTACGTAAAAAATCTAAAAAATCGGTTTAGGGTAAAAAGAGACGAAAACGTAAAAAATAGACGAGAACCTAAAAAATCGGACGAAAAATAGACGAAAACGTAAAAAAGAGACGAAAAAAATGTCTTTTTATTACCTAAAAGAGACGAAAACGTAAAAGTCAAACTTAAAAAAAACAGACGAAAACGTAAAAAAAAAGACGAAAACGTAAAACATCGGACGAAAACGTAAAAAAACGGACGAAAGCGTAAAAAATTGGACGAAAACGTAAATAAACAGGCGAAAACGTAAAAAAATAGGCGAAAACGTAAAAAATGTTACTAAAACGTAATAAAAGGGACGAAAACGTAAAAAATCGGACGAAAACGTAAAAAAACGGACGAAAACGTAAAAAATCGGACGAAAACTTAAAAAACGGACGAAAACGTAAAAAAACAGACGAAAACGTAAAAAACAGACGAAAACGTAAAAAATCGGACGAAAATGTAAAAATCGTACTAAAACGTAAAAAAAGAGACTAAAACGAACGAAAGCCAACTTTTAAGTTATTTACTAACGGCCGTTAGTATAAAAGGACTAACGATGTAAATACAAGAGATGAAAATGTTAAGAAGTACCTATTATTGCACATATTTGATCTTTGGTTTAGCATATTGATACATAAATAACTATGTTTATCATATTGGTACATTTGAAAAAGCATGTTTATCATTTTTAACTTTTACCCTTATCATTATTCTTAGAATTTGAAATTCATTTCTATGTAATGTCCACAATTTTCAACAATGTTGATATAATAATTGTAGAGTAGTGATTGGCATGCCTAATTGGCATGCCTAATTTTATGTCTAACAAACATCACCATACACTTGGCAAGATCAATGGTAGTTTTGAAGAGAGAGAAATTATGGAATCCATGTGTCAATCAATGAATGCATTAGGCACAAAATTAGGCACATAAGTTAGTCATCTAAATCATTTCCGATAATTGTATGTGAGTATGCATGTGTACACATTAGGGGTGTTCACGGGGCGGTTCGGCTCGGTTCGGTTAGAGATTTTAACTATCCATTGCGGGGCGGGTAGTTCATTTTACTATCCGAAACCGAACCGTACTAGGCGAGTAACCGGACATGCGGGTACCCGAAATGAGTGGTTACCCGCGGTTCGGGTAACGGTTAACCATTTAAAAAAAATTAATCGAATCAAATTGGATGAACAATAACATAAATTATAACGCAATATGTCATTGTAGTAAAATTAAATAACAATGAAGATATTAGAGTCATAATAATATTGTCATGTCGCAATAAAAACATTCAAATTATCATATGTAACAAAATAACTAATACTATATATTTATTTGACGTTTATAGGCTACGATCGCTTTAATCATATAAAATCCATGAACGTTAGTAAATTATCACATTAGATAAGTAAAAATGTTTTATATGATAAAAGTAGTGCAATAATATAGTTGATACTTGTACATTTTTATGAATGGTTTGTTGAAACCTACATGTATATTAATCACGGTTCGGTTCGGGTAACCGCGGATAACTATAATTAAAAACCGAAACCGAACCGTCATAAGCCGGTTTTTCCGGTTTCGGGTTTTCTCGGTTTCGGTTTCTTCGTTTATCGGTTTTTTTCGGTTTCGGATTGAACGGATCGGCTCGGTTCGTCGGTTTCTCGGATTTTTTGAACACCCCTAGTACACATCACAATGAGGAAATAGTAAATGAGAAACTGGACTATTCTTTACAAGTAGTTTGTTCGATTAGAACAAGTTTCTGTTTGATTTGTTGGGTCGTACGTCTTTCATTTCAAATAAAGTTATATACATTCGTAATCACTAAAATTGGAATATATTTTGATTCATCTCTTTTCATAAAGTGGTTTTAAGGCATAATTCTGTGTACTAATTAAAGCGAACTCTACATATATTGTTAATTATTAGTTCATTAATTATCAATCAGAGGTTCAAAAATGGAGACAAGAAGAGAGGAAGAGGTCGACTTAAATGAAGAGGAGGAGTACGACAGCCCATTGAGGTGGCGACCCTCGAGTGATGGTGGCCGCACTGCGACGAGTAGATTTCTTATCCATCCACAAAATTGGTGAGACGACGTTTAACACTTCTGTTAAAATATTTCAATGCCTCTTTTGAAATATACCACCTTCCTTAAGTATATAATAAAACCATACCAACAAAAGCTTTTCCTTTCTCTAGCTAGTCACTCTCATATTTGGTGAGATAAATGATTGAGAAGTCTAAACTTATGCATAATTTTGTACCTAAAACTATGTAATATTAGCTCAGTGGTTTGTTCTGATACATATTCTAACTCTAGTATGAACATAATTTCTTACACTTCACTCCCAAGGAGGTTAGAAAAAGCGTGTATATGCTATGAATAAGAGTCTAAGAGAGATGATGAAAGCTCGATAACATCATGTGGTTCGAGTCCATTTCTGAACACTCATATTAGACACTCTGAGAGATTAGCATGACCCACTAAAAGATGGAACCATCTCTCATTTAGGAGAGTGATAACGAGGCGCTGAAAGTCCTTTACGCTACCCATTGGAGGGTTTACAAAAGGCTTGTTTTTCGAAATTCATTGATTAGATTTGATGTGGAGAATGGAAACAAACTTAATAGGAGTCAAAAGTAATTGTAGCTTTTTTATTGTTTATAATTTTGCAATTAGTTTGAAAAGGTTTTAAAAAAGATTGCTATTTACATAATTTTAAATGATATCTAAAAGTGGGATTATAACTACTTTTCTCTTACTTTTTGTTGTTCTTGTTTGTATTTAAAAAGGCTAATTACTTTAAAAGTCATCTAACTTATTACTTTTTGTTATTGTGTCACTGAATTTTTTTTTCTCATTGTGTATACTGAACTTTCAAATTTCGATAATTGTGTGTATTTTGTGACCATGTTACCATTGCATTTTCAAAATTCGAAGGGTAAAATGGTCATTTTACATGGTTGAATAGTCACAAAATACACACAATGATCGAAATTTGAAAGTTCAGTACCCATAATGAGAAAAAAAAATGTTCAGTAGGGGTGAAATGCCACTCAAACCCAGAGCTAGTTGGTTCTCCCCGAAATGCGTTTTTAGATGACTTTGTAAGTAATTATCCCAAATTAAAAAGGATTAATCTTGCAAACTATGCCAACTACAGTGTCCTGATAGAAATTGCAAGTCCATGGGTGTCTCATGGCACCTGAAATGGTGTTATATTAGGGAAGGGTGTTTAGTGTGATGTAATACATTATGGTGTTATAGGAAAAAGTGTTGAGGGGCAACACTTTTCCCACGCCACAACATGACGGCACCAAATTGTACCTAATGCTCTAACAAAGATTAAATTGTTGTAAAAGCTATTACAAAGATAATTTCTAGTAGATGATATTATGGGAATAAAGAGATCGACAAGTTTAATTTATATGAAGTAATTACAAGGGATATGATGTGAATGTGATGCAGGTGGTATGTAGGATGGAAGCACTTTATAGTTATATGGGCAGTATACTCATCCTTCTTCACACCCGTAGAATTTGGATTCTTCCGAGGACTGCCGGAGAAGCTATTCCTCCTTGACATTGCTGGTCAGCTTGCTTTTCTCATTGATATTGTCTTACGTTTTTTCGTTGCCTACAAAGACCCCCATTCCCATCGTCTCATCTGCGATCACAATCTCATTGCTATTCGGTACTCACTCATGACTGTTTCTTTAATTCTTTAGTGTAAGAGGGTGTCTTATTAAAACACGTAATTCTAGCTTGTATATAAAAGCAGCTTGTTAGCTTTTCTTACGTCAAAACGTAATGCAAGAAAATGTGTTTGAATTAGCAAGTCCGAAACACCTTAAATATGAAATTATTAGCTGTCAAGCTACAAGCCGATAAACACCTACTTTCATTAACTTACAAATGTGTTTGGTTTGCATTACATTGCAGCTATTTAAAATCTCGTTTCGTGCTTGATGTTCTTGGTTGTTTGCCCTTGGATGCCATTTACAAGGTTATATTCAATATCTTAAAAATCCTTTTATTATTTTATCTTCACATAACATATATCTCGATTTATACTAATTGCATTGTGAGACCACCCTTACATGTATTTAACATATAGTTAAAGATACCAACACCATAAAAAACACAGAGTAATTCGATGAAACTATGAAGTGCGAATTACCTTTGTAAAAAATATCTACTTCTACATTCTGCAATGCCAAATAAAAATTATCTGCACAAGATGGGGGGGGGGGGGGAAAGTAACTAGTCCTAAATTGATAAAATAATGAGAAGAGGTATAAGTTGGAGATCGAGTTATATATAAGAACTCGTCCAATCCTAAATGGATGGAAGTGTAGAAGTTTGATCAAGTTATAAGTTTCAAGCATTAGCTGGTAAATTGTTTTGACAACAGTTTTAGTATTTCTTTAAGCACTAATTAAGATGGGATATTGATTGTGAATTTCATATGTAACTGAGATAAATGTCAGTATGTCACTTATGCGTAGTATATACCTAGGGTTTAATTTTCTATATTACTTTAAGTACATCAGATTAGCATCAGACCATCAGTGTTCTTAGTAACTTTTTTATCAGGCTTGTAAAAGAAATGAAGCAGTGAGGTACCTGCTGTGGATCCGGCTAAGTCGGGCTCTACGAGTGACGGAGTTTTTTGAGGAATTGGAGAAAGATATTCGAATCAACTACTTGTGCACAAGAATTATAAAACTTTTTGTTGTTGAACTTTATTGTACACATACAGCAGCATGTATCTTTTACTACTTGGCAACCACTCTGCCTCCTGCAAAGGAAGGTTATACATGGATAGGCAGTTTGAAGATGGGAGACTACAATTACTCTCAATTTCGAGAAATAGACTTCTGGACACGCTACATCACTTCACTATATTTTTCCATTGTCACTATGGCAACTGTTGGTGAGCACTTTTCATTACCAATTAATTCTTCTTTTTTTTATTCTTGTTTTCTTTTTGTGTTAAAAAACATAAGCTTATTTATAATAACTGTATTCTAAATTATCTTATAGCCAATATTGATAATTGGCTTCCTATGCATACAAAACACAAGCAATAAACACTTAAGTAAAACATTTCCAATATACAAGGATGATTTCTCACTAAAACGCCGATTAAAAAGGGATTCTGATTTTTTTATGGCAATTCATTCCGGTCTTTGTGAGTTGCATCACGAGGTGTATGATTTCGATAAAAGATCATACAAACATGGAATTTTATGCTATAGTTATCCACAATCTGTCCATGTCATATGGAAATTTTTGAACTGCATGATTTGCATGGTAACGAATAACATTTCAAGTATAGTTTATTGCTGAGAGAGATTCCTATAAGTTATTAAGTATTCTTAGACATGTGGATATCTGATGACATGATGATGAAAGACCCCGCAACATTTATTATTAAGTGAAGCTGCTTTACTTATTCCAGCCATTTATTGTGCATTCTATAGGTTATGGGGATATACACGCGGTCAACAACAGGGAAATGCTATTCATAATCATCTATATATCAGGAGATATGCTTCTTGGTGCTTATTTGCTTGGTAATATGGCAGCACTCATTGTGAAAGGATCAAAAACAGAAAGATTTAGGGATAAAATGACAGATATAAACAGATATATGAACAAAAACAAACTTGGGAGGCAGATTAGCAAAGAGATCAAAAGTCACGTGCGTTTACAGTACGAGAGCAGCGATAGTGACACTTCGGTTCTTCAGGGTATTCCTGCTAGTTTTCGAGCTAAGGTCTGATTGATATAAAACATGCTTGTGGTATTTATAGTTTGACATTTAGATGCATAAAACTGTGACCAACTTTGCACGATAAAAACTTTTTCAAACATTCAATAATTTTGATTTAAGCTAGTATTCAACCTTGATGGTTAACCGGTTTCTCAGCACCATGTAAAATATTTAACATGTACTGACTAGTACTTCACTTATAAAATTATTTACATTAACAGTTGCGTTTTTCAGATCTCACAAAAGTTGTATGAGCCATACGTTAAAGAAGTTCCTCTTTTTAAGGGATGCTCACTTGCTTTTATTAAACAGATTGTAAGTTTCATTTGACCCTTCATTAAGATGTAACCTTATATTCTTTTTCAAATGTCTGCTTTGTTGCTGGTCATGTTTAAAATATGACTTTAATACAAAAGTATTCCGGCATGCACGATCATACTGTGTTTATAACATTGGGTGCTGCAGGTGTAAGCATATGACTACTTATTTAGTAATTTGTGTGCTTGTTAATGTATTTGGTTGTTTGACCTTGTAGGCAATTAAAGTTGAGGAAGAACTTTTTCTTCCAGGAGAAGTGATTATTGAAGAAGGAAATATAGCAGATCAGCTTTACATTGTTTGTCATGGGACGGTGGTGGTATCTGTTTCAGCCCTTTCGTCTCGTGTTGGATGATTTTATTTATTTTTCTGTTTCAATTGTTTTTTGCAAATATGTTAGGCCCAATGTATGAGTCTGTTATTAAAGAGAATCCTGACATCACAACTGATAACATTGTACAGGAGGATGCGGGAAAAAGTGAGAATGAATCAGGAAAATGTGTTAGGACTTTGGAACGTTGTAGCTCTCTGAATGAAATTTCAGTCCTTTGTAATATCCCAGTACTTGATACAGTTCGTGTCGGTGAGCTGTCAAAGCTACTGCGGGTTGATAAACAATCTCTTAAAGATATATTGGAGGTATTCTTCTCAGATGGAAGGATCATTTTAGACAATCTCCTTGAGGTTTGTAAATCTTGCTAAGAAATTTGCCTTAATACACCATAGATTGATCAGCTGGATGTTCATTTTCTTTATGTTTAACTTATTGAAGGGAAAAGAAGCATACCTCCATAACAAGATCTTGGAGTCTGACATAACACTTCATGTTGAAAAACATGAATTAGAGATGGCTCTAAGGTTAAATTCTGCTGTTTATAACGGTGACATCTATCGTGTTAAGCGTTTGGTTGCAGCTGGCGTGGATCCTAATAAGAATGATTATGATGGAAGATCACCATTGGTATTAATCCTTAAATGTATACTAATAAAATGATCTGTTTTAAGAAGAAAAGTTTCCTTCTCTAATAACGTAAGTAAAGTTAAATAGTCAATTAACACCCTAAACTAATGATCTATGCACAGCATATTGCTGCAATTAAGGGATATGAAGACATTGTTCAGTTTCTCATGCAAAAGGGAGCAAAAATCAATGTTGAAGGCAAGTTTTTCTGCTTAAGATTAAGTCTTTGTGTTTAGCGTTTCTTTAGTCATGCATTAATATTCAAACCTACATGTGGTATGTTCAATCATTTTATGACGGTTCGGTTTAGAATGTAATCTCAAATGGGTCAAACCAAAAATGTTCTGCTACGTACAATGGTAATGGGTCCAATACATACAAATTTGTCCGTAATCTATTAGCAAATCGTTCTATTAAAATTTTTGGTGTATTAGTGTAACAATCCTTTTCAAGTCTGAGTTAATGAATATATAATCTATATGAAGCTCTTTAAAAAATAAGACAAAAGTGTCTGCAGATCAACCCAACCCTATGGCATGCATGATCCTTAAGAGGGAAGAAAAAAGATAATTCATATGAAATAAGGGAATAAAAAAACTGTTCGTAGAGGGGACATTCTTAGGGATCACCATTCATTCTTGTAACAAGTTTTAAAGATGACTTGTTTCTCCCAGACCCGTTTGACTTGTCATCCCATGATGTAATCATCTTGCCACCTCTTATTTAGCAAAACAATGTAAAGGATTAATCAGTTTTGGCTGCTATAACTTGTGCTGTAGATAATCATGGAAATAGTCCATTACTGGAAGCAATCAAGAATGGTCACGATCAAGTGGTTTCGATGCTTGTGGAAGCTGGAGCATGTCTAGATATGCATAATGCTGGAAATTGTCTTTGTATGGCTGTTGCAAAGGGAGATTTAGAGTTTGTAACAAGGGTTTTGGCTAATGGGATTAATCCTAACTCGAAAAATTATGATCTTCGTACACCACTTCATATTGCAGCTGCAGAAGGGTTGTATCCAATGTCTAAGTTGATCTTAGAAGCTGGAGGGAGTGTATTCTCCAAAGACAGGTATGTGAAGTTCACATTTTCATTACATAAGTCCAAGGTTGAAACAAAAGTTGGCGGGTCCAACTGACTGTATAACAAGTCAAGCTAATCTTTTGTTCTTGTTAGGGTTGAAAAAAAACACTTATTGGTTCAAAACGATTGATCTTCCTTTATATAAATTTTATGTAAAATATAAATATTAGCTTTATACTACTATTTTGATATAAAAGTTTAATTTTTTGAATAATATGATCTACAAGGTTTTTTACATCAAAAGACACTTTGGGTGATTTTCCTCCCATATAATAGTTTTCTGTTTAGCAATTTTTTGTATTACCTTTTGACATGTTAGAGATAAAATGTAACCAATGTTGACCCATGACTTAAATATAGAAGTGGTTCTAAAAGTGCACGGAGTGATGAAATATCCCGGATGGGATTTTCTCCATGTCATTAGCAACTATTCAGTAAACCATTCCCCCATTTCTCGGTTTACGGAAAAAAAATCTGGGACTCCCCTCCTGATTTTTGCATGCTGTTGAATAAAAAAAAAATTAACTCTATATTTATAGGTAAGAACAATCCAACCCAGCCTGTTTCATCTCTCTCAAAGATTACCCGTATCAACCCGAACCAGTTTTCACTTGTTACCCAATTTGTCCTGCATACTCATTTTGCCACATTTAGTCATTTGGCAAAGTTGAAGAAGTTAAATGTTCAATCCAAAATCTAGTTTAACTATTAATGGTTTCTTGGTTTACAGATGGGGCAACACGCCTCTTGATGAAGCTCGAGTAGGTGGAAGTAAGAAACTGGTAAAGCTACTTGAAGATACAATTTCGGGTGCTGATATTGTATGTTAAAATCGCATGATCCAAAACTTGGTATATTTAGAATTCTAGCTGCAGAAGGTACTCGTGAGCATGCACTCCCCTATACGTTAAGATTATGACTATGAACCTAGTTATATATATGGTAACCAAATGGATAACAAACACAAAGAAACCGCTATAAGATGATTATTGCTATTTTTACAATCTTCCATAGCATCTTACTGTTTCAACTTTCGTGTTGTGAAAGTGAGAATCTATCGCTTCTTTCATTGTTTGAATGATCCGAAAGGTCCTGAATTTAGAACACAGTGGTGGCAAAATGGGCATGTTGGCTATAAAGAACAAAACACACAATAAGGGTAAAAATTACTCCGTATATAATTTCAATTGGAATCGAAAATTGTGGAATAAAATACGAGGTCTTTTTACATGTTTCTTGTAATAAGTTTCAGCATAATCTTTTTTATTTTACATGTTTTTTACATCATAGAGATACATTCAAAACCAAATCAAAGATTGCCAACTTCCAAATTTTAGTCACTCAAACACCCTCGTGAAGTGTCAAATCAAGCAAAATAGGAAAGCAAAAGTATGCATAACATTACATAGATTTAGGAAAACAAATTAAAACTTGTCCCATTCACAAATGACTGGTTTTAATAGTCATCATTCTGCACTGCATTCAGAGCTAAATCCGCCCCCTGCATCGCCGCCACCACCACCACCGCCATCCCCTCCACCTGTAAGAGTCTGAACAAAATCCTGGCCAAGTTGCTGAAACATACCATCAACAAAACCTGTCACCATTACATCCGCCAGTCCAGGCTGTTGTTGTAGTTGCTGCTGTTGTAGTTGCTGTTGTTGTAGTTGCTGTTGTCGTAGCTGTTGTTGTTGTAGTTGTAGTTGCTGTTGTTGTTGTAGTTGTAGCTGTTGTTGTCGTTGTTGTTGTTGCTGTTGCATCTGGTAATTTTGCATACCAACCGGTTGCGGTTGTTGTGGTGCCATCTGGTAAGGCTGTAGCTGTGGCTGTGGTTGTGAGGGCTGCTGGTAAGGTTGAAAGCCACCAGCAGGTGCATAGATCTGTTGCTGTGGGGGTTGCCAGTTAGCTGGAGCAGAAAAAGTAAGCACAAGAGGGTGATGATGAACATGAGTGTTCACCGAAAGGGGTTTTGAAGAACAAAGGACATGTAAGTCAAAATCACACGTATGACAATGATAACTGAAACGAGTTCCATGTTGAGTGCATGCATCACATTTAAAGAAACCACCTGGGTAGATAGGGGTGCAAATGAGGGAGAGTGCATGTTCCCGATGAGACGGGTGAGTGATCAACTGAGGGAACTTGGAACACGACATATGCAAGAAAAAGTTGCATGGTCTGCAAGTGTAGACATGGTCATTTGGAGATATGTGGAGGTTGCAGCCAGCGCAATTCAAGCTAACGGAAGGTAGTTGGTTCGAGGCCGATAATTGAAGGAGATGAGGGTGACTTGAGTGCTTGATCTGTGTGTTGTGTGCCATTTTCCCCATATCTTTCTTTGGCTTGAATGCAAAAGAGTGAGAGATAGGAATAATGTTATAGGGGAGCAGGAGTTGACATTAAGATATTTGACTTTGACAGAGTCAAAGTAAACTTGTAGTACATGTTTGTTTGGTTCCTAGAAATAGCCAATAGAAGAGCAGGACTATGTCAAATTGACAACTGTTTCTCAAACACTGTTTGTAACTAGTAGTAAAGTATTGCAACTTTCCATTTTAAATCAGGCTTAAATATTTAGTTCTAGTCATGATGTTTTGCTTAATATATAAACTAATGGTTTATCTATTTCAAGGTTATAAATAGCGTGACGTGTGGCGTGACGGTATGACAAAGCTTCACGTTTTTACGGTTAAAACGAAGCTTTTGCGTTTATAAGGTGTGACATAAGACAGTACAAAATATGAAAATATTTATATATTCATATCATATTTCATATATATCGAGTTTACAAAAAGATGTGACATAAGGCGGCGGCAGGACCAAGCCTCACGCTTTTGCGAGCCTTTTTAAAACCATGATCTATTTTATATATGAGGTGAGATCAACAAAGAACATTTTCTGTTTAAAGAATAAAGAGTAAATTACACCGTTCGTCCCTATGGATTGCCCAAAGAACATTTTCTGTTTCGTTTTTATTTTTGCGCCATGAGTCCTTATAATGAAGTTTGGTAACATCATCAGTCCCTATCTCTAACGACCGTTAGCTTTCTCCGTTAACACCCCACGTGTGCCATGTACATGAGGGTAGAACAATAGTTTTCGTCTAGTCTTATACGTTTTCGTCCGTTTTTATAGGTTTTCGTCCGTTTGTATACGTTTTCGTCTGTTTTATACGTTTTCGTCTGTTTTTATCCGTTTTCGTCCGTTTTTATACGTTTTCGTCTATTTTTATACGTTTTCGTCCATTTTCTTACGTTTTCATACATTTTATCAATTTTTATACATTTTTATACATTTTCATCCGTTTTTATACGTTTTCGTCCATTTTTATAAGTTTTCGTCCGTTTTCTTACGTTTTCAAACGTTTTTATCCATTTTCGTGCATTTTTATACGTTTTCTTGCGTGTTTATACGTTTTCGTCAATTTTTATAGGCTTTCATCCGTTTTCGTTCGACTTTATACATTTTGGGTTGTTTTTATACATTGTTATCTGTTTTCGTCTATTTTTATACGTTTTTATACAGTTTTATCCGTTTTCTTACGTTTTTATACACTTTATCCGTTTTTGACTGTTTTTATATGTTTCATCTGTTTTTTTACATTTTCGATCATTTTTATACGTTTTCATACGTATAAAAATAGACGAAAACGGAAAAAAATGAATGAAAAGTAAGAAACGGACGAAAACGTATAAAAATAGACGAAAACAGATAAAATGTATGAAAACGTAAGAAAACAGATGAAAACGTATAAAAACAGAAGAAAACGGATAAAAATGTATAAAACGGACGATAACGTATAAAATGGACAAAAACGGATAAAAACGTATGAAAACGTAAGAAAATGGACAAAAACGTATAAAAACAGACGAAAACGGATAAATATGTATAAAAACGGACGAAAATTGATGAGTGTGTAAATACTCATCATTTTTGTACAAAATAAACTGCAAAATCATCTGAAAACACTCAGAAACACATCAAAATGATCAAAATATCACAAATCAGTGTTTTATGTGTTTTAAATGCAAAAATATCAAAATCAGATGAAAAACATATCAAATTTGCAAAAATTGCAGTTTTAGTCCCCCAAGTTTATAAAATTGTCAAAAGTAGTCCCTGAGCCAAAATTTCAAAAGAAAAGTCACCAAAGGCCTTTTGTAATCACAAATTATCATATTTAGTCCTTTGGTGAAAAATCTAAAAGTTTTGAGAAAATTACATTTTAGTCCCTGAAAATCCAAAATGTTCAAAATTAATCCTTGGGAATTTCAAAATGTTAAAAATTAACCCTTGGATTATTCAAGTTGGCAAAACCAACCTTTTTACTACTCTTCATAAAGTTACATGTTTGGTCCTTGGGAATTGGGGCTTTACACATTTGGTCCTTTGGTTTTGAGATATTACACATATGGTCCTTGTTTTATTAATCCTAAACTAACCAAACCGGACCCTAATATAACCCAAGCCCAAACACAACCCCTGGCCCAAATCCTTTACCCGGTCCTCAACCCGACACCAACCCAACCCAAATATTTAAACAATAAACAAACCCGCCCCCCAGTTGTCTTCCCCGACAACTCTGTCTGCTACCACCTCCAGCCTACCAACCCACCCTACACCACCAATTGTCCCCCCCCCTCCTCACCAACCTCACCAATGCATTTAATGCACCCTTTTCCTGTCCCTAATATCCAAACCCGATTTTCCCGCCAAAACAAGATTAATGGCCAGGATGAGTTTTAGCCAATCTATGGCTCACATTGATGCTGGGATTTGATCAGAGGAGTGAGAAAGAGACTTTTGAGCATATAAGAAGCCAAAGAGAAGCAAGTTTGGGAGTTAGTTTTAGTTTTCTTAAAATTGTATGTCGTTTTAATAAGTACTGTGTCCTAATTAGTTTCTGATTTGTATCTTTAAGTTATTTTGTACTCAAGTTAATCATTTAAGTGTATTGAAACTTAATTTCAGTATCAATTCAAGTTTTAAGTTCAATTTCCAAATTTTTATGTACTATTGAAATTTTTAATCTCAAAATCATTGTCAAATCTTTTAGCAGTGTAGTTTTAAGCTTAAACAAGTTCCATTAAGCTTGTCAAAGCTCAGATAAGCTTATTTGCACAATTCATGCAACTTTGGCAACTGGTCAACAAAAGTCAACATAAGAGCATAATGGGTGCAGAATTGGAATGGGTTGATTCAAAGCTGGAAATGGGTTGACATGGAACCAGTGGGTTGAATAAATTAGGGTAGTGTTCTTGGTTTCATGTGTGGCAGGCCATAGTGGCCATTGGACAATTTGTAAGCAATTTTCAAGTTTTATGCATAATCAGTTTTTGTAGTGTTAATCTGCTCAAATCTGTCTTAATAGTAGTGTTTAGGGTATTTAAATTTAATTTGATCATAATTATAAGTTGGTTCTGAGTTTGGATCTGTTTTGTTGCAAAAACAGTTGCATTAAGAGTGTTTGGCATTGCTAAAACAACAGTCTCAGAGGTGTAAGCAGTAGTCTACCTCTGTTGTTTCATGCTTATTAAGTTTATTTGAGCTCATGTTGGTCATAGTTTAGTTCTGCAAGACACTGAAAGTCAAACATAATTTAAATCTCTCTCACTGTTATCTGTTGTGGATCATAGAAGTGCAAAACCTGGAATTGAGTTTAAAAGTTCTAAACAAAGCTTGCTTCATTCTCATTTCATCAAAATACATCAACATTAGTCATTAAATTGGATCAAAAATCCATAAAAGTCAACTTGTGTGTCTGTTTCAAAAAGTCAAAATGAGTCAAAACTTGGGTTTGAGCAGATGTTGCAGCATCTGCACAGGTGTCATCAAAGCTATTTAGGTCCTGGTTTTTGGAATACAAGTAGTCCTTTAGGTGGTCTTTAAGACCTAGTATCTGTTTTAAGCTCAAGCCCTCTGGTTGAGCTTGTGCAAAAGCTCAAAGTGAGTCTCTGTTGCCCTGCTCCCACTCAGTATTAACTGAGTGGTTTTCTCAGTTCTTGTGCAACTTGCACAGAGTTCATAAAAGCTTTGTAAGGTCTAATCTTTTGGTTATCAGTAGTCACTTAGGTCTAGTTTAGGTATCAACAATTGGATTCTAGTTTGTAGCTTATTTGGGTGCTTATTCTTTGTCTGCAAGTAGGCACCAATTTACTGTTTTAGTGCTTGGATCAAAATCATCAATTTGTGTTCTATTGCTATTCAGTAGTTATAGCTTGTGGATTTCTGTTTCATTTGGTCATATTTAGTGTAGCATAGTTCCTGTTTTCAGTTGGTAGCTTAATTTACCCATTTGCTTATCAAGTGCTTATTTTGATAAGCACTTGATTGATCAGTTTCATTATCTTCCACATAACATACTGTTTTTCCATTTTTCTTAGCTACTTAACATTATTTTAGAGTTTTCCTGAAATTTTCAGATTTTTATAAGCTGTTTTGCTATTTTTCTTGATTTTAAGTAGTTTTTAAGCATTTTTAATTACCCTTTAATACAAAAAATTCAGAAAAGGTTCAAAAAAATAAGTTTTCATTTTTCTTAGGCTTAGATAAATATAAAAAGTATAAAAAGTAATTTTCCATATTTTTCATAGTTCATTTGGTAATTTTTAGTGATTTAATTAGTTTTTAATAGTTTAAAATTCATAGAAAATAGATAAATAGTCATAAAAATACAAAAATAGTTTTGAAAAGTCTATTTTGATATTTTAGACTTTTCCATGTCTTAATTTTATTTTTCTAGCTTAATCTCCTATTTTCTTGTATTTTAGGTAATTAATTAATAGTTAAAAATAGTTTTTAATTAAATAATTAGTCTTAAAAATAATTTTATTTTTCTATAAATTTTATTTTATCATTAGGATTGTAAAAACATCATTTTCATATTTTTAGGGTTAATATTGCTTTAGTTTCACGTTTTTAGTTGTACGTCGCGTAGATTTTAATTGCAGAAAACATAAAACAAAAACATCATCTTAATTTTAGTGATAGCGTTTATTTAATAGGTTTTATCTTTTTAATTTCCTCTCATTTGCATTTTAGCCTTTGTATTTGTTTGATATTTCTGTAGTTATAATCACCAATTCATAATCATTTTTCGTTCAAACTCCTCGATCACTATACGTTGATTGATCCATTGCATAGCTCGCTGGGACATAACGACCCGGGGAGACCCTATACTCCTCAGATCTTCATTGATTTCGTGCTTAAGCAGTTTTAAGCTGGTTACGGTCCGCCATTCACAAGTGGCGGGCTTGTGTGATTTAGCTTGACTGTTTGGCGCGCATCAAAAATGTATAAAACTGGTGAAAACGGACGAAAACGTATAAAAACGGATGAAAATGGATAAAAACGGACGAAAACGGATAAAAATGTATAGAAAAGGACGAAAACGTATTAAAACGTATAAAACTGGTGAAAACGGACGAAAACGTATAAAACAGACGAAAACGGATAAAAACGGACGAAAATGGATGAAAACGTATGAAAATGTAAGAAAACATATAAAAACGGACGGAAACGTATAAAAACAGATGAATACGGATAAAAGCGTATGAAAGCGGACGAAAACGTATAAAAACGGACGAAAACGTATAAGAACGGACGAAAACGATTGTTCTACCCTCATGTGCATGGCACATGCGGAGAGTTAACGGAGAAAGCTACGATCGTTAGAGATAGGGACTGATGGTGTTACCAAACTTCATTATAAGGACTCATGGCGCAAAAATAGAAACAAAAGGACTTGCGGTGTTATTTTGGGCAAACCATAGGGACGAACAGTGTAATTTACTCAAGAATAAATGAGTGAATTTTAAGCGTTATTTTTTCACCAAACAAAAAACCTCAATTTCCACTTTTTTTTATATATTTTTAACAACGAATTTTGCAAACGGTAAATCTTTAAGCTACAAAAATTACATTATTGCGACGAGAATTAAATTATATTTCTATAGATATGCATTTCTATATACTTTTTACAAAATTTTTTTTTTCCAAATTTTCGTCCAGAAAAATCACACGTGATTTGTAAAATCACTTGTGATTTGTTATTTTTCTGATTTGTAAAATTTCCGGCCAAAAATCACTTGTTATTTGTTATTTTTCTAATTTGTAAACTCACTTGTGCTTTGTTATTTTTAACAAGTCACATATGATTTTTAAAGTAATAAATCACATGCGATTTTCCTAAGAGGAAATTTTGAAAAAAAAAAAAAAAATGTCGAAAGTATATAGAAGTGCATATAAATAAAAATATTATTTAATCTCGTCGCGATGGTATAATTAATTTCGCGTAATGATTAACAGTTTGCAAGATATTTTAATTTACAAAAAAGAATGAAAGATTTTTTTTCTTTTTTTTTGAAAAAAATAAATAGCTGAGATTGCATGATTTGTTTTTTAGATATAAAACTTTTGTCTTTCATATATAGAGAATATATTTTTGCATAAACTCTCAAAATAAGAAATGTTAAATTACTATTATGTCTTTATTTATAAGAGGCAATAATTTTTTTTAATATATATTTTTTCGAACAGCTAATATATTAATTTATAAAATGTTAGCAAGGAGCTAGAAGATTACAAGTGAGAAACCTTTTATAGGGAAAAAAAACAGAATTACAAATTGAAAGAGCACCATTGTGACCAATTGATGTGCGGTGGCTTGGTTCTATTAGAGAGCCAAAGGAAACTTGTTGTTTTGATTTCTTTGAAAGCGAATCGGATTGAAGGGGTTTTGTTGGCAAAGGTGCATTCGTTTCGGGTTTTCCATATGGACCAACAGTAGGCTATGATAATGAGGTTTATGAGTTTGCCTTTTCTTTTGTTGAACAAAGACGATTTGTGCAATTCGAAGAGTTCTTTCAGTTGGGATGGTTTTGTAGCGGGGAGTTTACACCAATTTATAATATGTGTCCAAAGCAAATCTGCAAAGTTACAATCCAAAAAAAGGTGTTGAGCCGTCTCGTTGAGGGTGTTGCACAGGGGGCATATGCTAGATATTTGTGGTATGTTACGTTGGAGAAGTAGGTCTGATGTCGGTAACTGGTTCATCTCTAAACGCCAACACATGATGTTTAATTTTAGGGGAGCGATCTTATTCCACGGAAAAATCCATTGGTTTGGCCCATGCCTGGTGGGCTGTAATTGGGCTTTCATTGATTTGACTGTAAACAATCCAGTTATTCCACGGAAAAATCCATTGGTTTGGCCCATGCCTGGTGGGCTGTAATTGGGCTTTCATTGATTTGACTGTAAACAATCCAGACGGATCATCCTTCCAAGTCCATGAGTCTTACGCTTCTTATAGGGTAAGGTTCTGGATTTGTGATAGAAGGTCTTGCGATTGGTGGAGTTCGGTTGGAGACGCTGGGGGTTTAGACCAACTCCATTCCCATTAAGAAAATCTTCCATTGCCTGTGCATCGGTCTTTAATAAAGAAACCTTTATTTCTTTCCAATCTAAAGAGTTCTGGGTAGGTGATGTAGAACGCCGTCTGTCCCCTCCACAAATTGATCCAAAACCTGATTCTTGAGCCACATCCTACCTGTCCTGTAAACATGTTCTCGAGCGACATATCAATGGGTTTTAGGTGAGAGTTTAGTTTCACAATGCTCAACCAAACCCCCGCAAAACTGGTTTTATAAGGCAACAGGGAACAATTCCTTTGTGTGAAATGGATGGTAGAGATGGTACGTCCCCAAAGGCTATTTGGTTCTTTACGGTACCTCCACTACCATTTGGATAGTAAAGCCAGGTTTTTATCATTTAAACAGCCCAACCCGAGCCCGCCCGAGTCCACAGGTGCAATGACTCGATCCCAACACACCCTTGCAATTTTCCTAGAAGCCGAAGTACCCCCCAAAAGAAAGTTCTACGAATCGATTTAAGTTTGGAGATTACACTTATCGGGGCCTTGTAAAGCGAGAAATAATGCGTTGGGAGGCTGTCAAGCACATACCGGATCAAGGTGATGCGTCCACCAATCGATAGAGTTGTGGCTTTCCAATTGGATAATCGGTTTTCAAAGGTTCGGATTATAGGGGACCAATTTTTTATTCTATTCATGTTGGCACCAACCATGAGACCAAGGTAAGTAAATGGGAGGGGGCTGTTTTTACAGTTAAGAATAGTAGTGGCGGCTTCAATGGTTTCCTAGGATAGGTTGATTCCATAGAAGCAAGATTTATGGAGGTTTATGCGCAGGCCGTAAGCTAGGTAAAAACACCTCATTATTCTCATAATGTTCAAGAGATAGGTTGAGGACCAGGAGCCAATGATAATTGCATCGTCAGCATATAAGAGGTGGGAGATGGTAGGGCCGAAATTTGGTAGTTGGGTTCCAAAGAATAAGCCCAATCCTTGAGGCCCTATGGATTATGTTGGAGAAAGCCTCCATAGCAAGCAGGAAGATAAAAGGGGAGAGCGGATCGCCCTGTGGTACTCCCCTTTCACTGTTAAATTCGGATGTGGGACACCCATTGACCAAGAATGCTGATCTTGTTGAAGATAATATGCCACTCGTCCATGCTATCCATCTTTCTGGGAATTTCATTTGTTTCATGATGGAAAGTACGAAGTCCTAACTCACTGTGTCATAGGCTTTCTCAAAATCTATTTTTAAGCAGTACGCTTCTATTTTGCATCTCTTTAACTAGGTGATAATCTCGTTGAGCATTAGAGGGCCATCGAGGATGTTACGATCAGAGAGAAAGGCTGATTGGGTAGGAGAGATGACACTAGCAATTTTTGTTTTGATGCGGTTTGCCAGGACTTTGGAGATGATCTTTTTTATGCATCCAATTAGGGTTATGGGCCTGAAATCTTTAAGAGATTTAACTGCTTGGAATTTTGGGATGAGGACAATATGCGAAGAGCTGCACCCGGGGCTTATTGAGCCTGTCGAATAAAAATCAATGAGGATGTTGAGAAAATCAAGTTTGAGTAACTCCCAATATCTTTTGATAAAGCCCATGTTAAAACCATCTGGGCCCGGAGCCTTTTCACTGTCACATTGCCATACCGCCTCAGTGATTTCTATAAGGGTAAATGGGTGATAAGGTAGGCGGCATCACCTTCACTGAGGGTTTTGAGTCCATGGCAGGTTATCTCTTGTCTTTTTCTCATGGGTTCTTTGAATTTTTCTTCAAAAAAGTGGAGGGTTTCTGCTCGGATTGCTGTGGGATCGGTACACCAAGCGCCTTCAATTTGGAGGCCATTAATTCTGTTTTTGGCAACACGGCTGTTGATGAAACCGTGGAAGAAGGACGAGTTTTCATCTCCGTTCTTGACCCAATTGGCTCTCGATTTTTGCTGAAGATCCATTGCTCTTGATTGTTCCAAGGTTTGTAGTTGTCTCTTTGTTTCAGCCCACAGTGAGAGTTCATTCTCTGTGTAATCCCGGTAGTCAATTATTCCATCTAGGGCTTCAAGTTGGGCTGATAGTATTTCTTTCTGGTTGTTTTCTGGGCTGTATGCGAGCGGTGCCATTCTTTTAGAGCATATTTCACTCTCTTGAGCTTTGTTTTCAGTATTTGATCAGGTCTTCCAAATGCCACACCAGAATTGAGGCTGTTTTTTACAATGTCATCACAGCCAAGTTTTGAGAGCCAAGAGCTAAAAAGGTGGAATGGTGGTGGCCCAAAGTCTACATCTGATGTAGTAAGGATTAGGGGTCGATGATCGGACAGTGATCGGGGGAGGGCTGTAAAGGCAGCAGTGGGCCAGAGATTCATGAAATCTGATGATACAAGTATCCTGTCTATTTTGCTCTTCTTTGTACCATTGTCTGCGATATAGGTAAACAGGCTACCTTGCATGGTGTACTCAAGTAAACCGTTTTGGTGGATGAAAGTATTGAAAGCGAGGGCACATGAGTCCACGAATTGCGAGTTTTTGCATTCAGGGGGTTGGCGGACAACATTGAAGTCGCCAAGGAGGATATAGAGACCTTGTGTGTTGGAGATTAGGGATGAGATTTCAAGGTCCAATGAAGCTCCCATTACCACAGAGCAATCTGCTGGTGGAGCTGAGGACCCCATTACTCTCACATCTGTGTATGATCTTGTGAACAGGTATGCAGCTGAGGTGTCGAGTCTGAAAAAGGAACTTGCAGAGACCAAGTCTACTCTTGGCAGTAAGATTGAAGATCTACAGAGTAAAGTTAAGGACCTAGAGAACAGACTTGAAAAGGAAACCAAAAGGAAGTTTGTGGTTTCTTCTGAGGAGGAAGAAGATGAACCTCAGTATGGGTCTCTTAATATCTTAGTTGATGTGGCTCAAGAGATAGTTGTTCCTTACTCGATGGGTGCTAAATCTTCAAAGGAGAAGGAACCCGTTCTTTTCAAAAGGAGAAAGAGATCGTACTTGAATAAAGCAACTCTTGAAGTATCCAAGGAACCAGAGTTTGTCAAAGCTGCATCTGCTGATACCCCAATGGAGGATGTTGCTACTGAACTTGGTCAATCTTCAGTCATACAAAACCTTCGTGTCCACTCCTGCCAAGCTCCCACACAACATGTTCCTTCTGAAAAAGACTTGGATGTTTCTACTAAGATTCCTGTTATCAATATTGCTAATGATGGTTATGCTAAGGATTCTGATGATAAAGGAAAAGGTTTACTGGTAGAAGATGAGCTTGGTTCAGACTTGGTAAATGAAGAGGAAAGGCGAGAACAAGACATAATGCTAGCTGAGTGTAATGAGAGAAAGAAAGATGAAGAAATGGCTAAACAGCTTGCAGCTCTACCTTCGTCGACCGCCTCCCGAAAGACAAAGGGAAATCGATGAAATGCGTCCTCAGCTCCCTGACTCTCATTGGGATGCCTACACTCAGCAAATAATATCAAACCCTTCACGGCTCGAGTATCTTAGGTGCGAGACTTCAACTGTGGAAGTTTTGTGGATTTGATGATGGCTCGTGGAAGAAAAATGAAACAAGAAGCAGCTGAAAAGAGGAGAGCCATCACAGCTCAAAGGAATAAAGATAGACCTCCTACTAAAGCTGAAATGAGACTTGTAGTGAAAAACCAGAGCTCATCTCTATATAATTTTGGGTTGTCGATGAAGCAAGTCAAGGCATTCCCCGATCATGTTTTGATTCGCAAATATAATCAAATCATGAAGTATTCTTCTTCGCACACTTCAAGCTTGGAAAGGATTGCTGGTATTTCAGGTGCTCCTAAGACTAAGAGGACAAAGACAGCTGACATTGTGGACAATTTTGATGATATGTCATGTTCTTCCAAAGTCTCTACTGAAACTACCATAAAGACTACACACTCAATCAAGCAGTTCATTCTCTGAACCATCTATGGTTTCTCTGAACCTCCTACGAGATTGCTAGCTCACCTAACAAGACTCCATATGTGGCATCTGTTGGCTCAGATGTCGATATAGCAAGTTTAAAAACTAGGAAGGCTAGAAACTTGCTAGTGAGCATGAATGCCATTCGTGAAGATGCACCATCTTTAGGAATCTATAAGCCTGGAAGGAGGAAGAAGAGGATGGCCAAAATCAGTAAGTTAGATCTTGAGGTCGATGAGTCAACCTTTATTATAGAAGGGTCTTCCTCGATTTTCCGGATGGAGATCAAAATGTGTTGGTCAATTGGACGTTGACTAATAAAGAGCTAAATGCTATACATCGATTGGACAAATCTTCAATGGAGTTCACCTTTATGAAGGAAATACTCCATTTGGTAGACAGGCGACTTGCTTACTCTGACACTCTCGTCACCACCCATTACTGCACCAATGCACCACAAGGCTCTCGGATGTTCCTATTGGGAGATCTTCATGTTCTGTTCAGCTCTCAATCTCCCAATGATAAAGGACATTTCATTTGGGAGAACTCACATTTATGGAGGGTTGAATCTTGGAGATTCTATCCTCTGCCTCGTGTGCACGTAGTTGAGACGAAGGGTGGAATCACACCGCATGTTGGTGAAAGAACTTACCCATTGTCCAAAAGACTTATGGAGAGGATCTTGACTCGAAGCCGGAAATTCCTCCGATCCAATTGGAAATGAAAGACCACAGGCTGAACAACTGATTAGATTGATAAAGACACAACTCCTTCAAGATCAAGCTGCGTCTTCATCTTCATAATGGTATCTTTTATGGTATTTTGCATTATTTGTTTTATTTTACTTAATAATGTTTCTATTCCTTGTATTGTTAATTTCTTAGTGTTAAAAAAAAAAAATCTTTTGCAGTTTTGTCTTTGAGGGTTTTTAACTCACCAGAAATACCTTGTGTGTATCAAAGAGTTGGCTAGTCCAAAGGGTACAGCTTTGGTAAAGACATGTCAAATCTATTGATAGCTGTAATGGTTTGCTCAAAATCATAGGGTCTGCAACCACCCATGCTTAATTGCTGAGAGTTGTATGGTCCTCAATTCACCATGGTCTATTCCTTTTGGAATCCAAGAATTGGCTAGCCCACACGTATATGGATTGTGGTAAAGGCAACTATCTCCATATTTGGTTATCAATTCACCAATTCTAAGAATTGACTAGTCCCGAGCAAACGGCTAGGTAAAGACACCTCAAATCCGTTTATATAGTTGCCGATTTGCTCATAAATCGATGGTTATCAATGTACCATAGTTTACTTAACTTAAACATCGCTACTCCAGTAGTAATGGCTATTGGTAAAGAGACATCAAATCCATTATTTTCAATGATTCACCTCTCGCAGATGTTAACACACCTGGATGTGATGAGAATAGTATGCAACCGATAAGTATTGATGTACATTATGTCATGTGTTGCGCAAAGACCGGCGTTTCAAAGTTTGCTCATCATAGAGATGATTTTGGTTTTGGTTCTTTGCTATTGATGTTTGAGAACAATCCTCTAGTAATCAAGTCTCTAAGATCTATCAAGGTTAGGAAACCGGAACTTAACCAAGTCAAATTCCAGTTTAGGGGAGGATTGTTGGGAATTATGTGAAGTAGGACTCTACTGTCATTACTGCCGAAGGTTTCTGCTGAAGTAGAAGCAGTTTCTGCTGAAGAAGTGGTTCTATCTTGAAGAAGTACAAGCGTTGCCATGTTATCTGAAGAGTGAAAGTCGACTAGGATCAAGATGCCTTATGAATTAAATGCTAAACTCATTATTATCTTTTAACTGCCCAAGGTCAGCATGGGTATTATTGTACTGCTCTATAGTTGTTTTAATGTATTAGACATTAAATGCATGCAAAGATGTTTAGTCGTTTGGGTAGTAAGAGATTAGGGTTCCTTGTATATAAAAGGAACCATATAGTTTGTAATAAAAGTAGAAAGAAACATAGAGTTTCAGTGAATAAAAGGATCCATAGAGGATCTAAGTGTTCTTAGTGATAACAGCTTGTGTTTACATTCCGCTTTAGAACACCAGTTGTAGAGATTTTCTATTAGTTTGCTTATGATTACATAGGCAACACTAACGATCCACGAGTGCTAGATCTTTCAAGGTCTGAGTGTGTACAACGTGCGTAAAGGCGTTCAACGTGATTGCAACAATTGGTTTTAGAGCGGGTGGCTCTCGATCTAGGGTTTATAAGGTTTTTCTGTAATTAGGCTTTATGCCCTAATTATTTTGTAGCAGCAGATGGTGAAAAGAGGCGGCAGTCAGCTAAAGTGTTTTCGAAAGAGCAGATCTGATGTTGATGGGTCGAAGTCTATTAACCATTGGGATGTAAATTTCTTGATTGGTATGTGTGTTGCTACTGATGATTCACGTGAGACTCATTGTTGATGGTATGCTTTATTTTATTCGATTCAGTTAATGGTGGTTTGATTTCAAAGATATTGCATACTCCTCTTGCACGTGATATTTTTCTATTGTTTGGCTTGTACTGATTGATGAATACTGGTCCCACTCCTTTGATATATTTGTTCACTTATTTTTATGGTGATGACTGGTTCTGGATAGTGTAAATGTGGGGCCGAATGGTACATATTAGCGTGGGGCTCAATTCATGTGATTGTCCATTTTGGTCACATGGTTGCTCGGTTTTGATTGGTCTCATATGGACGGCGCAATTAATATTGTCTCATGGTGGGGCATGAAAATTATTTACTGGTCTTAATTATGTACTGATGGAAATTGATTCATCTCATGGGGCTAATAACTGATTTCGTTTTCTATGTGGAAATATCCAATATGAATGTGAATTTTAGGTAACGAGTAGGGGGTCACATGGTGTTGCATTTTGATTGGCTTCTACTAAAAGGATGAATGTTGTTCTCGTTTTTATCACATGGACATACATTCAAGTGGGGCTAGTTTTTCTTTGGCTGGGTCTGCACATGAGACAGCAAGAGAGGAATCTGATTGGTCCATTCATACGAGTTACTGTTTCTGCTGATCCATTGTTTCGTTTCTGCTGAAGGTTTCGGTTTCTGCCGAAGGTTTTGGTTTCTGCTGACCGTTTTCTGCTGAAGGTGCGTGTCTTATCATATCTCAAAGTGAGTCAGGCACTTTTGAGATAACTCGTTTGTACGTTAATGATGTGACAAAGACTTGATGATTCTAGTGAAGGGGTGAGATCTACAAAAAGTACTTAATGCTCGCATTTGCTATCACTTTAAGGAGTTACATTGTAGTGCTCAGTGTTAGTGAAGGGGCGAGATCTATAGAAAATGTGCTTAATGCTCACATTTGCTAGTGCATCATCTGAGTTTGGAGTCACGTGGATAGTACAAGATATAAGACGCATGCTTTGGTATTTCTACTGTCAGTTTGTTTTGTTGCTGCTGCTGATTTGATTTCTCTGCTGTTATGCTTTATTTATTTTGTTTCTTAGTAAAAAAAATTGAGATGGTTAGTATAATTTTAAAGGGAAGCTTATGGTTTATATACTTACCATCTACATGCATCACTTGAGGGGAAGCGTCTACGAGTTGCACAAGACCCCTATTAGATGGTTACAAAAAGGGGAAGAAGATTCATGATGTGCAGCTTACTATTTGTGATGGCATGGTTTAGCATTATTTCTTATACAGGTTGTTTTGTAATATCAAATAGGGGAAGATTGTTGGGAATTATAGATTTGATGTTTACAAAACCACGAGCAAGAATGAAAAAGAGAAGAAACAATGACGGCCTAATATGTAATAGTTAGCTTTTCTAGTAAGCTAGGGTTTGTAACCTCCCTCTATTTTATAAAGAGGGATGGCGGCTAGGGTTACTCACTCATCCTTTCATTTTATTTCATAGTAGACTTCTCCTAATGAGAGTCTAATTAACGCATAGAGCGTTTAGTAGTAGTAGTAGTATTAGTTTCTTTATGTTTTAATAAAGAAAACCTTATTAGTGATATTGATTGTGTTCTTTCTATTCCACTGTGCATCTAATCAATCAATATTGCTTATACCCTAGTTGAGTCCGGATCTTGTGAAACCTGTCGTATCCCTTGTGGATACCCTCTTCTTCAGAAATATTGAACTCTTGGAAGTGTTGTCTAAGCATGGACTTCCTCATTCTTCTGGACTCTTCATTACCACCAAACCTAGCTTTAAGAGCCATCCAGATGTCCTTTGCATCAACCATGTGGTGAAAATAACCTAAGTGATCTTCAGGAATAGATTGAAGGAGGATGGTTCTTACCTTGTGCTCTCTTTACACAGCCAAAACCTCTTCGCCAGTTTTGGGAGGAGCAATGGTGAACTTACCATCAAGATCCGGGATGGTCTTCTTTAGGCTGTTGCCATTTTTTACTATCTCTCATAGATTCCAATCAATATTGGAGATCCAGTTCTGCATCTTCATTGTCCACATATCATATTCTTCCTTCTTCAGATAAGGAAACTTGCCATTACTGTTGGAGAGACTAAGTTGTTGCATAGAGGTGGTGTTTTTGATGATGTTGTTGTTGTTGGTGTTAGTGACATCTGATTCATCATCAGTTCCAGACATTGTGAATAAGTTTTTGGTTGTATGTGGGTGAGGAAAATAAGGTTCTTAGTATCGTAGAGACTCTCCCGAGGCTCTGATACCAATTGTTGCAATCACGTTGAACGCCTTTACGCACGTTGTACACACTCAGACCTTGAAAGATCTAGCACTCGTGGATCGTTAGTGTTGCCTATGTAATCATAAGCAAACTAATAGAAAATCTCTACAACTCGTGTTCTAAAGCGGAATGTAAAAACAAGCTGTTATCACTAAGAACACTTAAATCCTCTATGGATCCTTTTATTCACTGAAACTCTATGTTTCTTTCTACTTTTATTACAAACTATATGGTTCCTTTTATATACAAGGAACCCTAATCTCTTACTACCCAAACGACTAAACATCTTTGCATGCATTTAATGTCTAATACATTAAAACAACTATAGAGTTGTACAATAATACCCATGCCTGACCTTGGGCGCTTAAAAGATAATAATGAGTTTAGCATTTAATTCATAAGGCATGTGATCCTAGTCACTTTCACTCTTCGCAGAACATGGCAACGCTTGTACTTCTTCAGTAGAACCACTTCTTCAGCAGAAACTGCTTCTACTTCAGCAGAAACCTTCGGCAGTAATGACAGCAGAGTCCTACTTCACATAATTCCCAACAGTTAAGGATGTTACATGGTGAGGTGACACCATTGATAATTCCAGTTGTTACCAGGTAATGAGTGGATTTAATTACATTGTTCAAGGTGAAGGTGGATGGGTCCCATATGCTTAAGATTCCTCCAGATCTTCCTTCACTACCGGTTGAGGGGATGAAATCATATTGGTAGTTTGGATTACATAGATTGGTAGGGTAAAGGTTGTGTTCATCGGGTCAGTGTGTTTCTTGTAGGCAAACAAAGTTGAGGTGGTGGTTTTGTTTGAGTTGTTTAACCCAATTGGATTTGGCTCGATCTTTGATGCCACGGATGTTTAGGGTTATGAAATTAATTGGGAATCGGTTCTTTCACGGTCTCGGCTAATTAATGCATTCACCTCGGTTTCATAGTCCTTGAGTTGAATGCCGATACACTCGCCAACTGCCATCGTTTCCCTGGCTTCATCAGTGTGTGTGTTGTGTTCCGTTTGGTTGCTGTGGTGGGTTTGGGGTTCATGTGAAGATGAGTTATCACATTCATGTTGGGTGTTACGATTTGTTTGGGGGTCTTGAGGGGGTGGTAGATGAGCTAGAGTGGTGATGTGAGGGTCTATGGGTGTTTGGGTCTGTATTTGAGAGGGAGGGGTGTCGATGTTGGGGTTAGGGTTGAGGGTTTGTTGATTATCCGTGATATGGGGAGTTTGAAAAAGGTTGGGTATGGGGATGTTGGTTGCTTCTGGTACTTCTTTTCTTGGTTCATTGGGTTGGTGATTAGGGTTTTGGAGAGGAATATCATGGGTTTGGCATTGTGTAGTGTATAATGGCCATCTGATGGGAAACTTTGGAATAGGGTATGGATTTGGAAGGGAACTATTGTAGTGGGTATATTGGTTAGGGTTTTTGGATTTGGAAGTTGATGAGGGGAGTTAAGGTCAAGCTGCATGGTAGGGGAGAGTTGCATGGTAGGGGAAAGTTGGCGTGATCTTTTCCTGGATGGGGTGTAGTTTTGGTTATTTGTGCTTGAGGGGGGTGGGGGTGGTGGTGGTGGTGGTGGGGTCCCAACAGTGTCATAAATGTTTCTATTCTCATGATTACTTTGGTTACCCACGTTGATTTGTTTGTTGTGATTTTTTAGTTTTTCATGCAACGGTTTAGTGACCAAAACCACATTAACGTGAATATCGGTTTATGACCAAAGCCACAAACAAACTCTATGTAATAAATTAAAACACGGCACATAAGTTGATGCAACCAGATTTTGTCAAAAACTAAATGTCGTAGCCATTATGCGCAGGAAATCTGTATCTTATAAGGCTGCCCCAGTAAGCCTTCGAGATCGACACCCACGATCGATTCAATGTCGATCGCCTTTCTGTGGTGATTGTCGATCGAGGGTTATTTCATTCCACTTGGTCGAGTAACCGATCGATTGAAACAACAAACAAAACATACTTTATTTCACCTAAAACAAATACACACCTTACTGAGGCACCCAATCGCCTGAAGATCGCTGGAGAGAGAAAGCTGACGTGGCAGAGAAAATGGGAAGGATTGACTTGCCTTAGTGGGGACAGCCTAAAGCATGAATGATAGTGTTGAAATGCTAAGAAGTAAGCACAAGAAAAAGACTAGATTGCTCTTCACTTCTTAATTAATACTAGCAGGGTACCCACGCGTTGCGGCGGCGGGTACCCTGAAATAAAATTTACGGTGAATCATGTATTTTAGTTTATTATGTTCTTTTTGACAATAAATTTACGGATATCAAGAATTTCGTTTAGCCCGTGCCCGTTCGGGCTCGAGCCCGTTGGCCCGTGCCTATTTGGCCCATGCCCGTTCGGGCTCGAGCCCGTTTGGCCCACACCAGTTCGGGCTTAAGCCCATTTTGCCCGTTGACCGTTCGGGCTTGAATATCTGTATAATGTGCTTTATTATTTGTATTAGTGACATTTTAATGCATTAATTATGTTAAAGTTGGTACAATATGCTTGATAATTTGTATTTCTTGTATAAAGGGTGTTTTAATAACTGCATTAATTGTATTTATTGACCAGTTAATTAATTAACTACATTAAATATCTTGACCACATTAATAGTGCTTTGTATTTTGTATATTAAGCTTTAAGACTTGTAAGTTTTAAAATTAAGATTGATGAGAAAGATCATTAATAGTGCATTATGTATTGTACAACAGACTTTGTATTGTGTAAGTCTTAATTTTAAGACCATGAGGAGAGAGATTCATTCCTCTATTATAAGTAGTATAGATTTCATTTTTAACCATCTATTTATGTTAACTTGCCAACTTTATAATATTTAAAAACTGTGCATTTCAATTTTTTTTTCAAGAATAATACATTTGCGAATATTTCTCTCCAAATTGATAGAAATCACAAACCCGTAAAGTTGTTGTCATAGAAACGTGCAACTAAAAATAAGAACTCGCCGAAAAAATTTACTTCATTATAACCGCTGCATCGTGTGAGTATCGTGCTAGTTATATTGCTATGGAAAATTTTGTTTGTTTTTTTAATCTTGATTTTGTTTGTTTGGGTATCGTGCTAGTTACATTTGCGAAATTAATCCATTTTGTTTTAAGCTACTTTTGATATAGTGATAACTGATAAGTAACGATCTTTTGAATACATATTCGTGTTAAGATTTGCTTGAGGTGGTAAATATTTTGTTGATGCTTATTTGTAAGATTTTCTTATTTATTTGATTAAAGATCATTTGAGAACAAAACATTTTTTGCATACCAATGGATCAATCTCTACTCTCCATCTTCTTAACAATTTAAAAAACTCAATTTCATTTTTATTTTTTATTTTTTTTTTCAAATATTAATATCTTTCAAACCGTTAATCATTAAATGAAAAAAAAATATACCATTACGACAGACATTTAATTATCTTTCTATAGATATGCACTTTGATATACTTTCGACAAAAAAAAAATTTTCCTCGTTTTTCCCGTTTTTTTTTTACATTTTTTTCGTTACTGAAATTTGGATGAAAAAAAAATCACATGTGATTAAACACTAATTTGAATATCACATGTGCTATTAATGTTAAATCACATATGATATTACACTAATATCACATGTGATATTACATATCACATGTAATATCACATGTGATATTAGTGTAATATCATATGTAATATAACACTAATATCACATGTGATATTCAATTAGTGTTTAATCACATGTGATTTTTTTTGCAAATCTAATATTCAAAAAAAAAAAACGAAAAAAATGACGAAAAAAGGTGAAAAAAATGATTTTTTTTTCTTTTTTCGAAAGTATATCAAAGTGACCGTCTATAAAAAGATAATTAAATGCTCGTCGCGATAGTGTAATTATTTTCGCTTAACGATTAACGGTTTAAAAGATATTTAAAATATAAAAAATAGGTGAAATAATAAAATGCTTTTAATCTCAACAATTGATTTATTTTTAAATAAAGGGTGAAGATAAGTCCGTTAATATATAAAAATAATTGGTATCTAAAATAAGTCTTCTCTATTTATTTTCCAATAGGACACGAAACAAAAGAGCCATAGATAGAAACTCATTTGTCACGGTCTACACATTTATCACGTCGACATAGATAGATGAGTTGACTTTTGTACGGAGTATAAAATTTGTATATGTAATTACATGATAGATAAATTCCTTAAAGAAGTTCAAATTGCGTCTAAAATAAACACGCCTTTAATATAATTGGCTCAACCTGTTTCGAAAGTGAATACTATTAATATTTGGTATTTAATCGGATGATCAAACTTCAAGTCCTTATTTGAAGGTGAGTACCCTTTGTGTACTCTCACGTACATCCGATATATTCAAGGGAAATTCTAGAAAATCGTACTTTTTTTTCTTCAACGAAATTTTAAAACGTTGTTTAATGGGATGAAATCGACTCAAGGGTTGTGATCTATAAAAAATATAAAAAATAAAATAAAAAATATATAAATAGTCATCAGATAATACCAAGTGTCTTTTTCTATTTTTATCAAAAAAAAAAAATTTAACTCTTAACCGATTAACATTATGATCTAACTTATAAATATTGTGATAACAATAAAAAGTCTTAAAAAACGATAAACAACGTGATTTAATCGATAAACATTGTGATAACAAAAAAAGAAAAACTTATTCAAAAAGAAAACTGGTAAATAGCGTGATCTAACTGACGAAAAAAGAATGTTGGTTATTGTGATAACGAAAAAAGAAAAAAAAAATCAAAAAGTTATTTATCTGTGAGATTATATATCAAGAACTAATTTGTTTTCATAAAAAAAAGAGAAAACTGCAAAAATAAATATTCACGTGGTTTCATGATTTTGCACGTTTTGCCATTATTATTTTATTTTTGAAAATTATGCCACTACTGTTTACTTTTTGCTGCAAATTGTGTCCCTCGACCTAACAAACGTTAGAAACTCCTGTTAGTTACTGTTCTACGCCCTGTAAAATGATTATTTTACCCTTGTCTTCAACCCATCTCTCATTTTATTTGAATACGCAGATTTATTTTTACCCCACTAAAAAGACTAGGTTCATTAAATGATTATTTAATGATTGTTGTATTTTGTTGAATTTGTTATTATTTTTGTTGGTTTTATGACGTAAATAAAATGCTTATTTCATGGTTGATCATTTATTCATAAAATTTGCATGTAAAAACCAACTTTGCATACAAATTTTGCATACACATGTGGATATTTGTTCAATACAAGTGTGTACTTTGAATTCTAATTAACCGTATGCTCTTCATAAATCCATCATTCAAACACCCCTTTAAGGCTAAGCATGCCAACTTTAATTTGATTCACAAACACTTGCCATCTTTTACTTACTTCATCAGTTTTTGTAGACTTCTTTACTTTTAAGCACGCCAATTAAATCACATTTAACACCCCTTATCCATCATATGAAATGATCATACAACCTACAAGTATGCAGACAATTTAATATACGGTGAATAGGGAAAATAACAAATTTAATCAAAGCATGTTGCATTACTAAAAGGGTACAAAAGATAAACTGGTACAACAACTGCTATCTAAATACATAATTAAAAATAACCTATTACAACCATATCAAAAGATAGGAGGAAAGGTTTCATTTTTTTAACTCGTTCCTTCATGAGCTCCACGAGATAGTTATGAATGCTTGTCACATGAAGTGCGCCTCTTCCTTAAACATGCGCATTTCCTCATGAAGCTGAAACGTATTATGGCAACACTGAAAATGAGAGAAATATGGTTCTGGCATTGGCCGAAGTGGTAGTTCAGGGTGACTGATGTGATGCCATAAAGAAGAGTCTTCTACAGTTCTTTTAATACCATAAGGGTGCGTTTTTTGTTGTGTGGATTGTTTTGACTTTCTGGATTGTACATCCATTTTGATGAACAAGGTTTATGAGATGAGAGGTAAGGATGGAAGTGTAGTGTGGTGAATAGAAAGTATTAAAAGAGATGGACCTTTGACTAGTGAATGGGGTAGGTTTGTGTGTAAGTGTGAGAAGTTAATAATTTGCAGTCCACTATGAAATGGTTTGACTGTCATTTGACCACTATGCAGTCCACTATGAATGGGTAGACATTCTGCAATGGTATCTGTTGACTTTTAAAAGTCAAAATGGGTAAATCCAAACACCCCCTAAACTGAAAATGCAAATACAAACTGCAAACTACAAATGCAAACAAAAGAAGTTTTAAAAGTTCTAAAAACAGTTTGGTTACTCATTTTTTTGTATATGTTGACTTTTAAAAGTCAAAATGGGTATATCCAAACACCCCTAAACTGGAAATGCAAATACAAACTGCAAACTACAAACTACAAATGCAAATAAAAGATGTTTTAAACTTCACAATGGGTAAATCCAAACACCTCCTAAACTGCGAATGCAAAAGCCTTAACTTGAAATGCAAATACCACAAACTGTCAACTGCAAATTACTAACTAAAATAGCCTAGTAAAATTAAGAATATACAAGACAAAAGAAGACATTCAAGATTACATATCCCATTACATAAAGATGTCTTAAAATGCTAATATATAAATGTCTTACAATATCCAATTACATACATAAGACAACACAAAATATGGACCATTATCCAAAGATTTAGAACCTCTTTTGGGAATTCCATGTACAACACTTAGAACATCTTTTGGCAATCTCTTCTTTCAACTTTGCTCTTAGACCTATAATGCAACATGTTACACTCAGAGGCCTTCCCTTCCTCTGCTTACACTCAGAGGCCTTCCCCTCATCTTCAAATCTGCAACCACTGCAGGTAACCCTCGTCTTCCAACTTTGATCTTCGTGTCTTAAAAGCAATATTGCTACCATGTACTTGCAACCTTGATGTTTGTGTGCTTTTTACTTTAAATGAATCATCCTCATTAGCTTTACTGTCATTTAATGACACATATAGAGTGTCATCATCGAGTGTGGTGCAATTACCAAAAGAACCAATATCATCATCTGATGACACATATAGATTGTCATCATTAGATAGAGTGATCACTTCAGGCTGCCTTGACTTGCTCTTGGATTTGATATCTACAAAGATTATACAAGATAGGCAAATTGTAATACAAATTGTAATATTCACTTCCAAAAATAGTATTTACATCATAAGCATCTATAAGGGAGAAAGATATTCCAAACACCCAATTAAGAGCTTGAATACTTTTACCTTTATTCCCTAGTCTTTCCTTATTTATCCTTATAAAGAGCTCATCAAGAAACTCGTTTTATTTTCATCTGTGATGGTCTTGTATGGCCCATATTTTGCTTGCATCTCATCCAATAATTCATCAGTCACCTTCATGTTATCGCATACTTTTGAATCATCTAAACTTTCAATCACTTTTTGCTTTTCCTTGTCTTTGATATCCACAAAGATTATTCAAGATAGCTAAACTGTAATACAAACTTTAAAAAAATAGTATTTAAATCATAAGAGCTTGAATAATTTAACCTTTTAAGAAATTTTCCTTGTAAAGTACATCTTCAATAATTTTGATCCTATTATCTAGATCATCACAAAGCACATTCATATTCTCATATGTCATGTTCTTATATCCCTCATTAAGTTTTCCCTTTCACTTGTCATCTATAAAGATAGCCAAAATGAAATAGTATTTGGAAGGAACTACTAAATGTGATCACTTATATAGAATAAAACATGAAACATAACACAAGCAACTGCATACTACTGTCAACCATTCACCTAATTCTCAACAAGACTAGATATACTCATAGAGAACACCACCAAAATATCGCAACGGAAGATAGTGTCATCGGGGTATTACTTCATTGCACACATTTTAAATTACAGAAAATGACTCTAAATGAGACGTTTTAAAATAAATTATCATTCGATTAATATAAAATATCAGAGTTTACAAAGAGGTCCCAACAATTTTTGAGTACCTAAGTAGTACAACATAAACGTTTAAAAGTTTTATCAAATGATAATGATGCATTGTCTTCAAAATATAAGTGTGCCTTCACATACCAGCTAATACTTTAGAGACCTGAGATAAAACATGCTAAAAAGGTCAACACAAAGATTGAGTGAAATTCATAGGTTTATAAGTAAAACAGTTGATCACAAGATTTTAAGTTTAAGAGACAATGGGTTACATTGTTATATACCCATAATTCAAAAGGACTTATTATTGCACTAAGCTCATGACACTCAAAGTGTTAACAAAGTATCAATAGATATTGATATAATAATTGTAATAGTTGCCCTCAAGTAGGTAATTTGCCGTATACCTAGTAATCTCAAATATAGTACGTCTGATTGCCTATTTGGCCAACCAGGCGGGACGCGTCAATCCTATAGCCTATTCACTATATTCGCGCTCACACATTAGTTATTAATGGTTCATGATAAAGAGACTTTCTTTTGGCAATAACGGTACTTAGTGTCAATAATACTTTCAGTTAAAAATACAGTTTTCAAGCAATTGTAATCAAATAAAAGCAGTAGCATGTATCTCCCTCAAGAGTTAATAAAACAGTTTAAGCGAGAAACGGTGGGGCTATGAACTCACCGTAAGCAAAATGATAGGTGGTGTGCAAAGGAAAGTAGTAAACAAGCCGATAGAGTCATACGAGCAACCTAGAAATATACGTTGCATCTTAGGTTCTAAAATGATAAAGTAAATATGCAAATATGTTTTATAATGTTATTATATTAATTATGCCTTGGTACATGATGTTTGTAAAGTTACATAAGTGTTCAAGTTTAGTTTTGACAATTAAAAATAGTTACGAGCTCTGTTTTTATAAGTTATTCGGTATTTAAGTTTTATATCCTTTTTAATATTTCACAAGTTCAAGTTCAAGACAAGTCATAAGGGTTCAAAATAGTCAAAGAGTTCAAATCAGGTCAAATGGGTTCAAATTATATCAAACGGTTCAAAATCAATCTTAAGGGTTCAAGATGTGCCATAAGTCCAAAACAAGACATAAGTTTCAAACAGCCTAAAAGTTCAAAACAAATATTTCAAAAGCCCAATATTAATTTGCAAAAGTCCAATAAAATTTCAAAAGCCCAATTTAAATTTTAAAAGCCCAACATCTTAGTATTGTTAGGATTGTTTATAAAATGTTTATCTTTAAAAATTCATTACTCACAAACCGTAAAGAGTTAAATTTTGGTCTTTATATCTCCGGAAAGGTATTTGAGTGTACAAAACAGATTTTTGGGTCCCACTAAGTTAAAAATTATATTACCTGGGTGAAAATACCAATTTACCCTTATATATCAAAGCAGAATTTTGTGCTGCACAATTCAGTCCCAGGAAAATAGAGATAAATTGAGTTCTACAAATCCGTTTAACGTGGGGCTTGCGGTAAAATTCAAGTTAAGTTCTTATCTTCAACTTTTATTCTTTGTAAAACAGAGGGTTATATGTAAAAAAAATTACTTTTCTACGTTTGAAATTCGTTACTCAGATTTTGACAAGTTTCGCCAAAACATTTTTAATTAATCGGGTATCGTTATAAGATAATCAACCCATCGAAACGACCATAAGACATAGATCTAAGTCCTTATAATTTTACATAAGGTCCACAGTCCATTGATCTAAGTCCTTATGATGTTTTCTAGTGTTTTAGTCCATGTACCAAGCATAATCAATCATAATAAGTATATAGAACATACAAGACATATAAAAATACATACAAATACAGAAATAAAATGAAAATGTAGAGTCTGGTTCCTTACAATTGTTGAAGAACAAGAAAAATATTAACAAGAACAAGAATTCAAAACCTAAATGCCACAAATCTTGCACCCTTCTCTTCTAATCTTTTGCCCAACCAAAATAATCCTTAATAACCTTGATCAAACCACCAATTAATCTTTATCAAACCCTTATTAGAACACCAAGAGAACTCTTATATAACCCTTGCAAGATTACCCAAGATTTGATGAGTTTATGTGTTGTTTGAGTGTAATAAACCAATAACAAGACTAGGGCTTCAAGATCTTTAATCTATGATCAATAATTTAGTAAAATTGTGGATGAAATATGTGTTTTCAGCTGATATTTTGTTTTCAGCTGATATTTTTGGGGTGCTACTCAATTGGATCATAACAAAAGGTGTAAAATAATAGATTTTTCTTAAAAGATTTCATTTATTGTAGTAAAACAAAGTTTACAAAGTTGAATTGTTATGGAAAATGACCCATTAACAAAATGTGGTCCCAATACGTAAATCAGAGTCATCTATGACCTTGCCATGCCAATGCCCAAGCGCCTCCAAAGTCTAGCTATCGCCTTTTTAATAACTGAGATAAACATGCTTAAAAGGTCAATACAACGGTTGAGTGAATTCATAGGTTTATAGTTTAATCATTTGAACACAAGATAAAGGATGATAATTGCTTCAAAGACAATTAATCATAGAAAAATCACAGATTATTATGCACTAAGCTCATGAAACCAAGACTCAACTGCATACACCCTAACAGTGATGTACATAGCATTTTCCCCCGAAAGAGGTAATAGCCAGTTACCTAAAGACATTCAAATATGGTGCGCCCTGTTATTTCCGATAACCAAGGCGGGGTCGTTACTCCCCATAGTACTATCCACGATATTTGCGTTCACTCGCAAGTGACTAATGGTTCATGATGTAGGGGTCTTTTGGCAAGCTACTTAGGCATCAGTAATAATCAGATAAGCATACATTTGCAAAAAGACTTGTGTTCTAGTTTATAGCATGTATCTCCCTCGCGGGGGTTGAAAAACAAGTAAAACCGAGGCTATGAACTCACCTCAGTGATGCAATCTGAAACAGCGTAAATTCAGATGGTAGGAGCACGTAATACTGTCACGCGACCTATAATAGTATGGCAAGTCTTAGTTTTTATGTTTATGTTTGACTCGATAGCGTTTAACGAAACTTTATAAGTTTTTCCATGTTTGTGTTGTTGTTGTTGCTTGTGTGGCATCGTTTTAAGTTAGAAAAATAATTTTTCAAAGGTTTGTGTGCATATCGGCTTATGGTAGAGAAAGAGTATGTAGGGGAAAAGTATCGAGCATGAGTGAGACCTTGGCTAGATGATAGTCAATGATGAGGTACGTATAATGTGAGACGTCGATGCGAATGAAAGAAATATATATATTTTTATTGAGTTAATTGTGTCAAGTCATAACTAACTTGAAAACAATTTGTAAAAGAAAATATATACATTGTAAGTCACCTTTCAAAATAAGAAGGTTTGAATTCTAACTTACTAAGAAAATTACAATATTTGTTTTCCAAGGAATACGTTTCGTGTAGCTTACATGTTAATGAAAAATTCGGCATGAGCCGAGAGTATATTCCTTTTATTCCAAGTTGACTAGTTGTCAAAATTTAATGACGAGTTTCATCAAGTTTTAATGTTCGATTTGACTAATCGATAGTGTAGGTTTTTCGTGTTCATATTTCGTATAGTTTAAGAGTGCGACAAACCTTTTTGATTAAGTTGCGATAAATATAAATTACTTGCTTTAATAAATTTGTTTTCTTATTTCATGATTAGTGTTCCCGCAAGTTGGTATGACATGTTGCCATGGAAAAGTCGAGGGTAGGTGGTGTGTCGAGACGAAATGGAAAATACAAATCGTTTAACACGGATTTTTGTTGGGACAACTCGAGCCTATGTACTACTATGTGCCCTTCTTGGTTGACTGATCAAAGGAACTAAATGGACCCTCGTAACACACTGGGCTTCGGCCCAGTTACTACACACACACCTCCCTTTTTTTTATTGGACTTGGGCTGGTGCTTGCTATCACTCAAACACACCCTTTTACAGAAAAGAAAATGGGCTTGAGCCTAGTTACGATTTAATGCCAAAACCAGTTTAGTGAAACTTATGTTACGAAAATTTGACGCAAGGGTAATGACGAAATATTAGTACAAGGAGAAGACCAATCACGCATGGCATAACTCAAGGGACTCTCGGGACTCCCGTGAGTCCTTCACGAGCATAAACACTCTCTTCGGAGTGTCTCTTGGTGACACGAAACAAACACGATTTGACTTACTAGTACACCGAAATTGAACCAACATAGCATTAATAATCAACTTAACTTGTGAGTGAAATTGTCGGGTACTAAACGACTTAGACACTTGACTCCGCACCCTTGAGGATATGAGATTGTACCAGTTTTAAACACAACCCGAGACCAACTAAGGTCCTTTTCGGGTTTTGACTCGGATCAGATTCATACGCCAACACCCTCGGGGTGTCTTGTTGTGACCCGAAGTAACACAAACGTAAGAACTCTTGGTGATTCGAAACAAACACAATCTACTACACCTCTTTTGGGAGTTTACCTTTGCACTGAAGACAAAACAATGAGGATACTGACAAATGACTCGGTTAGTGACTTTAACTGTCGGGTACTACCTAACGTAAGCACATGACCCATCATCCTTGTGGCATGGGGTTGTGTGAGCCAAACCAAGTAAAGCAAACAAACACCCCTACGCAAAACTAACAACCTCGAGTGAGGTTTTAATCTTAGACGAGACTAACAAACTCGAATGTAGCAAGGAATAAGCATTGACATAAGCTGAGTGAGGTGTCAATGAAGCTAGAGATTAAGCCAAGAACGAAGATAAGCCAATACGAGATTTTTTAAAAGCGTAAGTCCTTTTAATATTGCCAAACTTTAACAACAACAATAATAAAGATTTTTCCAAATAAAGTTTACAACAACAAAAACATTAGCTTTTCAATAATCAAAACGAGTTACCATGGTTGTTACTGCCGATCGACCAAAAAGAATAACTTCAATAACAAAACAAATTTATTATAACAAAGTAAAAAGTTTCATAAATCCTTACAAGGTTTGTTGTGATGATTCGAATGGAAGAGGAACCGACAAAGAATACAAAATCGAATCACGAACCTCCTTGAACAATTTACACCTCAAACAAGACTAATTACATCTTGAATTATCAAACTCCTAACTTGATTTGAAGAAGCCCTAAGTTTTAGAAACCCTAATTGTTTTGTGTTTATGTGTGATAGTGTAAAACTGATAAGCTCCAATAGGGATCAATTAAGATCTATTATAGGATTATAAACAGTTGGGCAATCAAGAATGAAGAAAAGACCGTCAAAACTAATTTTGTATTATCAAAGTGTTGATTTGTTACAAGAACAGTTGGAAGATTACAAGAAATGAGAGAATTATTTTTCTAAAAGCTAAATGAGAATTGTAACAATGCAAGTATTTAAACTAAGTCTTGGCAGGAAAAGATGTTAGAAAACGTTGAGGAGTAACTCACGTGCACCTCATGTGTCTAGTCTAAGACTATGCACATGCACCTCACGTGCCACCAACTCATTCTAACACCTTGTTACTTGAGTACTTATCAATCCATCCTCCTCAAATTGATCTTGTCCTCAAGATCAAATAGCAAAAGAGGGAAATTTTCTCTGTAATTCTTCCCTGGGTTCCCAAGTAGCATCCTCCTTTGACCCATTTGACCACTGCACAAGAACAAAGACCACAACTGTGTTTCCTTTCTTAGCCAATCTTCTTTCTAGGATGGCTACAGGTTCTGCTAACATAGTACCATCCACACTACAAACTGGTAGGCTACCACTTTGAGTCACCATACCTCTGAACTTTTTGAGTTGTGACACATGAAAGACATCATGGATTTGAGAAGAATCTGGCTATCTCAACTTATAAGTAACTTGGTCAATCTTAGTCTGCACTTGAAAAGGTCCATAGTATTTTGGAAATAGGTTGTTCTGTTTACCCTTCCTGATGGTGACTTGTCTGTGGGGCTGCAAATTCAAATAGAACCAGTCATCCACCTCATATGACATGTCTGTCCTGTGTTTATCAGCTTGTGATTTCATTCTATCTTGTGCGCTCTTTAAATGGAACTTAAGTAAGTCAATTGCCACTTCTCTAGCTGTGAGGGTTCTGTCAAATGCTTCCACCTTACTCTCACCACCCACATAAGGTACATGAACAGGTGGAGGTTGTCCATAGACCACTTCAAAAGGATAAGTATTGATTGCAGAATGGTAATTGGTATTGTACCACCATTCAGCCAAGGATAACCATCTCATCCAAGGATAACCACCTCAGTTTGGCCATCAGTCTGAGGATGGTATGATGTAGACATGTGCAACTTAACTTGTAAGAGCTTAAACATTTCTTTCCAAAAGGTACTCAAAAAGATCTTATCCCTATTTGAGATAATAGTGTTTGGCAACCCATGTAATTTGTAGATGTTGTCCAAAAATACTTGTGCAACATCAGTAGCAGTGAAAGGATGAGCAAGGGACATAAAATGTAGATACTTGCTCAACCTATCAACTACCACAAATATGACAGTCTTACCCTGGGATTTAGGCAAACTTTCCACAAAATCCATTGAGATGCTAGACCAAATAGTAGCTGGCAGAGGCAGTGGTTGTAGGAGTCCTGGATAAGCAACCAAATCTGACTTATTTCTTTGGCAAGTATCACATTCCCTCACCATTTGTTTGACATGTTTCTTTAACTTCTTCCAATAGAAGACACTGCAAATTTTGCTAGTTGTTGTCTTGACTCCAGAATGACCTCCAACTGACCCTGCATGGAAGTGCTTGAGTAATTCTGTTCTTAACACTTGGTTATTGCCCACAACCAATTTCCCCTTTCTCCATAACTCTTGATTAGACCATGTATAATACCCCTTCATAGTTTGACCATTCTTCAGTTGTGAAATAACCTATTTAAGCTTCTCATCTGAGTCCCAACTGGTTACAATCTTGTGGTACAAATCAGTATTCAGTGAAGAAGTTACCAAACTGAACAGTTCACTATAATAGTGAAGCCTTGAGAGTGCATCAGCTGTTACATTCTCCACACCCTTTTTGTACTGAATTTCATAATCAAACCCCATTAATTTTGGTAACCACTTTAGTTGAGCAGGAGTAGACAACCTTTGATCCAATAGGTATTTAAGACTAAAATGGTCAGTTTTAATCTTAAAATGGCTATCCAACAAGTAGCCACTCCACTTTCCCAATGCATATACAATGGCTAGGAATTCTTTCTCATAAGTAGACATAAGTTGGTGTTTGGGTGAAAGTGTTTTGCTGAGAAAAGCTATAGGATGCCCTTCTTGTAACAACACAGCTCCTAATCCCACCCCTGATGCATCAGTTTCTAGGGTAAACTCCTTGGTGAAATCAGGTAACCTCAACACTGGAGCACTAACCATGGCCTGCTTGAGCTTATCAAAAGCTGATTGGGATTCATCAGTCCACAAAAAACTATTATTCTTGAGTAACTGTGTGAGCGGTCTACTAATGCTAGCATAACCTTGTATAAATCTTCTATAATAACCTGTGAGACCCAAAAAACCTCTGAGTTGCTTCACATTGGTGGGTACAGGCTAGCTAGAGATTACCTTAACCTTCTCTGGATCAGTAGCTACTCCCATGGCAGGAATAACATGACCCAAGTATTCAAATCTATCAGTGCCAAACACACACTTACTTTACTTAACATACAATTTGTGATGCCTCATTGTCTCCAACACAGTCTCCAAATGCAACAAATGGTCTTCCAAAGTTTGGCTATAAATGAGTATATCATCAAAGAACACAAGTACACATTTCCTCAAGTAAGAGTTGAATACCTCATTCATTAAGGACTAAAAGGTAGATGGAGCATTGGTCAATCCAATTGGCATAACTAAGAATTCATATTGGCCTTCATGAGTTCTAAATGGTGTTTTTTGCTCATCTTTATCATTCATCCTTATTTGATGGTAACCAGATGATTGTACAATAGATTGCACTACCAGGCTTTGATGATGATCAAAGGTATGAGGGGTGTATGTTCCAACCAAGACTTGCCTTTCACATGAGAATAAGAAATACGAAACACTACGTTAAGTGATTATGCAGGGGTATGACCCTGCGAACCACCTCCGGCGTGAGAGTAAGTATGAGTTATGGTTGTATAAGTGTGTATAAGTAAAGAGATGAGTGTGAAATGAGCATCCCATAATCCATTGCATGTCCAACCTATTTATAGTGGATGAAATAGGGTTGAGAGCACTTCTGCATGAATGTCGGAGATCATAGGGGCGTCCCATGATTGTGGGTAACCGCTAGGGTTTAGTGACCTACGTTCTCAGACTTGACGGGGAAGCCAAGAGAGAGGGAGATCGTGGGTTTGACCAAGTCGGAGGTTCCCTATCTAGTGCTTCTTCGTCACCATACCCGAAGGGCTTAGGGCTTCGAATGGCGAATTTCCCTAAGGTAACCTTCGTGATAACGAATGGTTTGACGCCTATGGATATTCTGGAATCCTAACTTGGGCCTTCGAATGGAAGGGCTTCGACACGTCTCGGAGGAGTGTCCTTCGAGCTACTCGGAGGGTACATCATCAAGCCCCCCAGTCGAAAGTGATGTATATGAGCGAAGAGGCATTGCTTTCGACTTCATGCTTCGAAAAAATACCGTCCTGCTGCTAATCGTATTAGTTGGAAGATAACTATGCAACTAACTAAGCGCATTTAATGCTAATTAAACCTTTCGGCTGCCCACTACAGGAATCACATTTCCCCATTTACCCGGAGACCAAAAGTCTTCTTTTCAAAATTTAAAAACAATTTAAACCAGATAAGGGTAAGTATTAGTTACACATGTGCGGCTAGGAAAGCGGTAAAAAAAATATTTAAGGAGGGGTTGTTGAAACCCTAAAACATTTTCACTCTCTCATCCATATTTTTTACGCAGTAAAACTTGATCGCCACCACTTCGAAATCAAAAGGTAAACCTTCCTTCTCACTGGTAGCTTGTTTTTTTGTTTAAAAAATGGATTCCAAGTTTATTATAAAACAACAAAAATGTACATTGTCGGCAAAAGATTTACATGATCACTTAGCTGATTACCCAATCCCATCAGAGCATAAAGTGATGTTACCCAAGTCTAATCAGGGTATTTTTGATGCTCCTCAAGGTTTCGTAGGGCTATACACACATGCATTTAGCCATTCCAACCTTAGGATTCCACTGCACCCACTGATATTAGAGTTTATGCAATACTACAAGGTTCATATCTCTAGATTCAACCCCTTTGGTTTAGCCAAACTGACCACATTCATAGTGATGTGTAAAGCATACGGCTATGAACCAACTTTAAAGGTTTTAAGAGGTTTTTTGAATTTGTATCCTGGGGGCAATTGGTTAACTTTAGCAAAAAGGCCTGAATCTGATGTGCCAAACCTGTTTGGGAGGGTGTATACCAATATAACAGGTTGGAAAGGTAGCTTTTTCTATGTGTAAGACACTATTGTTCCCCCTAATTACCCAGAGTTGCTGAATAAGGAAAATATGTTTGATGGAAAACGGTACAATGACCCCTTGCCACATGAGGTGCGAAGGGATCCTTGTTATCAGCGTTTGGCTAAATATCCTGTGGATGTGCAAGTGTTCCCTGAAGCCATATTATACATGGCTGGGATTGCCCAGAGCTGGGAGGGGTCTCCCAAGAAGCATGTTATCATGTACCAAGGACAAAGTATGTTTATCTACTTCTATTTAAGTAGGACCAATGTATCACTAATATTTATTTCTTCTTGTTTCTTTTTGCAGAGATGTTATTTAGGAACTTTATGTACTAGGATTTAGATGAAGACTTGAGCTTCATGCCTGCTGAGAAGGCCGAAGAGTCTTATGGTGTTGGCTCTCCTTCTACATCCGTGAACAACAATGAGGTAGACACTCCGAATCCGGAGCCCATTGCATCGGCACCCCCTCAAGCTGCGTTGGAGGGTCCGTCCCAACTTGTTGAGAATGTTGCTGACTCGGACGATCCTGCGGATGAGGATGTCCCAGTTATAGGCTCAACAGGGATAGCTGACAGATTGAAAAGTAGAAAGGGAACAGCAGCCAAGGCATTAAGTCTTCCAACAAAGGAAGAATCCCTCCCCCTTCGGATCAAGGGTTGTGAAGCATAAGAGTGCCTGAAGGCGAAAGTTTGTGAAGTCACCTTCGAATTGCCGGATGAATCGTGGAGGTGCATGGTAAGCAGTTTCTCCTTATAAAATATGTGAAGTCATAATTGTCACAACTAACTTAGCCTTTATACATTGTATTGGTCGCAGGCCTTCCAGAGACGAAGGAGTTCCCAATGCTTTGGCCTGTCACCAGATTGTCGATCATGTCACCCCTCCTCAATGGAAAGGTATCTTTGGAAAATATGTCCATTGAAAGGTTTTGTGACATGCATGACAACGGGGTTGCGAGGCAGGCGGTATTGGATAATCACTTAAATGCCAGAACCAGAGAGTTGCTCAGAACCGTGGCCAAGCTGGAGGCTAAGTGTGACGAGATTGAGGGGAATGTTGAGAAGAACCCCATCGTCCAAGACCTTCGTGGAAAGGTAGCACAGTTGACAGTTGAACTCGGAAATCTTAAGTTGGAAGAAGCCAAGGTCATCACTCTAACAGGCCAGAATGCTGTTCTTGAGGAGAAATGTATTGGGTTGGAAAGTGAGAGGGCTAGGCTCAGAGAGGTAGAAGTGAAGTTGAGGGAGGAAATCGATGGCTTGCAGATGAGGTATAAGATGCTGCAAAAGGATCGTGGGGAGGTCGTTTCAAAGGTGGTGCCTTACATAGCCATGGAGCTCTACCACAGTGATGAATTGGGAGCTCGGATGTGGAAGGTCATCAAATCAGCCATTTTTCATGGACGGTGCTTGGCGTTGGAGGAGGCTGCCAAAACAGGTAAGCCCGTGGACCTTTCCAAGATTGAATGCTACCGTACCACTTCGAAGGCTGAGTATGATAAGGCAGGAAATGCGTTCGCAACCACAGAGTACTCCTTCCTTGTTGAGGCTACCAAGGATCCTATGGCACCCCTCGAAGACCTCCTTTCCAAGAAACCTCGAAAGCTGAAGCCTACCACTCCAACCAAGAAGACTATATCTACCAAGCCTGTCTCAGTTTAACCATCCCCCACTCCATCTCCAAAAAAGCAGGAATGAAGGCTGCCATGTCGGCAGTAATTTGGTTTCAAGGGTGGCATGTACCCTTTAAAACAATTTATCTTATTTGATAATGCTTGTCTTGTTCTCTAAACAATTTGAATGCTTGTGATGTATGGCCTTGGGCCAAAGATAATTTAACTGGGGCTTAGGCTCCTCGTACAGGTACAAGGGCACTAGCCCTCATTTTGAATGATAAAGTGTGGGGGAATATCTCTACACACTTAGTTATTATTTGTGTTTGTCTTTGTTAACTTCTCGTACACCATTTTTCTGACGCTTAAGTTTTACAACCTAAGGTTAAACAACCTCATTGCGTGTAAATTGCAACACCAAGAATATAATGACCAAATTTGATCATTGACAGAGGGTCGCGACCCACTCCAACTCAAATCCTTTAAGTAGCAAGACCTTGTATATATTTTTACAAGTGCCATAAACTACGAGGAGAGCTAATGTGAATGTTTTAGCATGCTTAAATGATGAGGTGTTTGTTGCACCTTATGCCTTTGTATTCGACATTGAAGCTCATAAACGACTTGGTTGAACAAATCTTTGTGTGTTAAGAAATGAAGCAAGAGATTTGTGGGAAATGTCTTATTTATCATTGAATTGGTAGAGAGGATTACATCATTCTTGAAATGAAAACTAAGACAACTACCAATAATGTTTGCTTTCCCTTGAGAAGCTTCTAATTACAAAAATGAAAAAGTAAAAGTACTTCTTAAACATAGAACTTGCGAAGGTTCGTACCATTCCATGTCCTGTCGATGGGTTCTCCGAGAAGAGTGACCAGTTTGTAGGCTCCGTTGCCGTTGGCCTCAGCTACCATGTAAGGTCCTTCCCAAGTTGGTCCCAGCTTTCCCTGGTATTCCGCTTTGCTTGCACTGTTGAGGCGTAGCACGTATTCCCCATGCTTGAAAGTGGAAGGTCTGACCCTTTTGTTATAGTAGCCTTCGATCTTATGTTTGTGCATTGCTTCTCGGATGGAGGCTATCTCTCTTCTTTCTTCTAGTAGGTCCAGGTTATCCCTGATCCTTTCATCATTTTGGGAAGCATCATACGTTGCCACACGTTCCATGGTACACTTAGTTCCAAAGGGATGACCGCTTCTGTTCTGTATGTTAGGCTGAAGGGGGTTTCACCATTGCTTGACTTAGGGTGTGTACGATGAGCCCATAGTACTTGAGGGAGTTTGTCCACCCATCCATGGTGAGTTCGTCCCAGCCTTTTCTCGATCCCTTTGACGATGTCTCTGTTTGTAACCTCCACCATTCCGTTACCTTTTGGATGATAAACGGACGTCCAGGACTGTTTTATGTTAAGCCCTTGACAGAAGTCGTAGAAGACTCCTTCAACGAACTGCTTTCCATTGACGGATATGATGATGTGGGGTACTCCGAATCTGCACACAATGTGCTCCCACACAAACTTCTCGATCTGTCTCCCCGTAACGGAGGCTAAAGGTTTAGCCTCTACCCACTTAGTGAAGTAATCAATTGCCACCAGCAAGAATTTGACTCCTCTAGGAGCCAAAGGCATAGGTCCTATGATGTCAATTCCCCACTGAGAGAAGGGCCATGCGGATATCACACTTGTCATGTCCTGCTTCGGCATCTTGGAAAAGTTTGAGTGTTTCTGACAAGCTTCACATTTGAGAATGATTTCTGCCGCATCCCTGTGCATCGAAGGCCAATAATAGCCCAACTTCATTATTTTCGAGACAACTGAGCGGGGTCCTGCATGGAGGCCGCAAGATCCTTCGTGGACTTCAGCGATAATGCTCGTAGCCTGCTTGGGTCCCACACATCTTAACCAAGGTGATAAAAATGACCTTCTATATAGGGTTTCCCCTATTAACCGGTATTGTGGAGACTTAAACCGAATATTCCTTGCTAGCTTGGGATCTTCGGGGAGAAGACCGCTTATCAAATATTCCCTGATGGGAGTCATCCATGTCTCTCCTTCCTCATGAACCACATTTTCAACTTCCTTGCGAATGATGGATCTTTCGGGTAAGACTTCTACAAGTACTTCTTTGGTGAGATGAGCGAAGGCCATAGAGGCTAGCTTGCTTAGTGCATCTGCCTTCTTGTTCTGATTCCTACGAACATGTTGGATGGTGTAGGAGTCGAAGCTTTCCAAAGATTTCCTTTGTCTTTTCCAAGTACTGTTTGATGATGGGCTGCCTTGCTTCATAGGATCCTGTCACTTGGTTTGCTACCAATTGGGAGTCTACAAAAACAGCGAGAGCTTTGACATCCATATCTTTAGCCGATCGGAGGCCTGCTAGCAACGCTTCGTACTCCGCTTCATTGTTTATGGCTTCGAACTCAAAACGAAGAGCATATGTATGCTCCTTCCCGTCGGTGACCAAGATTAGACTGCTCCGAACCATCGGAGCTGGATGCTCCGCCTGTATAAAGTTTCCAGTCAGCCTGTACTTGAGTGAGGTTGGCTTTGGGATCTTCTTTATCTACGTCAGGTTCGGAAGGTGTTTCTGCCAAGAAGTCTGCGAGAATTTGTCCTTTAATAGAGTTTCGTCCCTTGAACTCTATTTCGTGCTCTCCAAGTTCAATAGCCCATTTAGCCACCCTCCCAGACTTTTCGGGTTTCGACAAGATCTGTTTGAGTGGCTTGTCAGTTAAGACTATGATTGGATGGGCCTGGAAATAGCGTCGGAGCCTCCTTGCTGCGTAGATTAAGGCTAGTATTAACTTCTCCAATGTTGGATAGTTGATCTCTGCCCCTGTAGGACCCTGCTGACAAAGTAAATGGGGATCTGCGTTTGTCTCGTTCGCCATAAGGACTGCGCTAATACTCTCCAATGAGGATGCTAAGTACATGAACAACACTTCGCCTTTGATTGGGGCTGTAAGTGTTGGAAGAATTTCGATGAACTTCTTCATCTTCGAAGGCGACTTCAGCATTCGACTCCACTGAAAAGTTTTCTTATGCACGCATCCCTTGAGTGTTTTGAAGAATGGTAGGGACCGTCGACCCCTTCGACAAAAACCGACTTAAAGCGCCACTTCCCATTCGTGCTCGCACATCTTTTAGACACTTAGGGGCTTGGAGATCCATGTCGCCTTGACCTTGGAGGGATTAGCCTTTATCCCCAAGCTTCGATCAAATGCCCTAGGAATTGCCCTCTTCGACACCGAAGGAGCATTTCTTAGGGTTCAGCTTCATGTTAATCGCCCGGCCGGGTCAAAGGTTTCCTGTACATCAAGGAGTAGGTCCTCCTCCGTCTTGCTTTTGATAACCATGTCGTCAACGTATGCTTCGATATTTTTGCCTATTTGCTTGTTGAAGGCTTTATCTACGAGATGTTGGTAAGTTGCCCCTGCGTTCTTTAACCCGAAGGGCATCTTTCTGTAACAGTAGACACCTTTGCTTGTGTAGAAGGCTGTCTTTTCTTCGTCCTCCTTTGCCATCTAGATCTGATGATACCCTTTATTGGCATCTAAGAAGCATTTTAACCGGAAGCCTGCCAAGGATTCTACCTTCTAGTCAATTTCTGGTAGGGGGTAGCAATCCTTCGGGCATGCTTTGTTGATGTCAGTGAAGTCAACGCACATGCGCCACCCTCCGTCGCTCTTTTTGACCATTACTGGGTTGGCTACCCAATTTTGGTACTTAACTTCCCTTAGGATGCCTGCTTGTGTAAGTTCGTCAACTTCTTTGCAGGCTGCAGCGTTTCTTTCGGGGGCTAGGCTCTTCCTTTTCTGTTTTATCGGCTCAATATGTTTGTACTCATTGATTTTGTGCTCCGTTCCGAAGGACTGTCCGTCTATCAGCAATGTTCTTGGTACCCCTGTCATGTCATAATATTTCTAAGCAAAAACATCAAGGTTAGTCCGCAACAGTTCCGTGAGTTTTGCCTTGAAATTCGCCGGGAGTTGCTTTCCTATTACCACCGTTTGTTCAGGGTAGATAGGGTTAACTACAACTCGCTCCTCCGCATCTGTGCAGCTTAGAATTACTATCGGAGGCTCCTCCAATTCTTCTTTGATCTTTTTGACACCATATACACCCTTATCCACCCCATAATTAGAATGAACAATTCCTACTCCGAAGGGGATTTGGAACTTAATAGCAGCATGTATGGTGGAAACAACAATGCCCATCTTTTGCATAGCTGTTCTCCCTATTAACAAATTATAAGGAGAATCTGACCTGACTATAGCGAAGGTGAGTGTTTCCGTGCGGTATAAGGGGCCTTCGCCTATGGTGATTTCCAACGGTACTTCTCCCAAGGGCCATGAGTGTTCGCCGGAGAACCCTACCAGTGGTGTTTTCGAGTCCACCCTTCGTGAGCGTATGGATGACTTGAGCTTTAGGAAACAATGCTCATAAATGATCTCGCAGGAGCTTCCACAATCCATATACGCTCGATTTACCTCCCTGTTTGAGATTCGTACCTTGATAACCACGGGATCAGTCGAAGGTGTCTTCCTTAAGATGTAAGGGAAGGTTATTTCTCCTACGCTTCCCAGCTCCCCATCTGCTTCCTTCCTTTTCAAGGTTGGATCGTGCCTATACACCATTAGTATCGGAGCCTCTGTGGGAGTATCCTCCTTCTTGTTCCCCTTCCATTCACCCAGTTGGGTGTCGGAGAACTTGTCCTTTCCCTTTTTGATGCCTTTAACTAGATGTGCTAATTGTTCGGACCGTACCGCCTCTTCGATCTGCTTCTTTAGTTCTCTGCATTTGTTCGTGTCGTTTCCATGGTCTTCATGGAAATGGCAGTACTTGGACATGTCTCTGGCTTTACTTCATGCTGTCATCCGAGGTGGTGGATCGAAGGACTTTGCGGCTTTCTCGGTAGCCAGAATCTCCCTGGGAGATTTGACTAAGTTCGCCAAGAGTCCATGGTTCGAACCTTTGTTGTATGGAGTGAAGCGGTCTCTGTTCTTCTTCTTGTTCTTGGATCCTTCCCAGGAGGACCCTCAAGAGAATTTGTCAGAAGCTTGCTTTTACTCTATCGGAGCCCTGTTTGCTGCTACCTCTTTGGACTCAATCCAAGTGTAAGTCTTCTCCATCAGCGCCTTGTAAGTAGTGGGAAGATCGGTGGATAGGAATTCCACCAAGCTTCGCGTCCGAAGGCCATGTACAAAACCTGAGATCCTCTGATCTTCGTGCAAACCCAGAATTTGCAAAGTTTCATCGGTGTACCTCGTAACGAAGGCCCTTGTGCTTTCATTGTCCCTTTGCTTGATGGTGTGCACGGCTAGATGGGTCTTGGTGTACTTCTTCTGTTGGCTAAAGTGTGATCGGAACTTAGCCTTAAGGTTGTCTAGACTTACAATGCTTCCCAATTTCTGTCCATTCCACCATATTCTCGCAGAGTCTCGGAGTGTGTAAGTGAACATGTGGCATGCTACGGGCATGACCCACTTTTGCATCTTGATAGCGCCTTCGAACAAGTGGAGGAAGTTATCAGGATCACCTTTTCCATCGTAGGTGCCTATGTGAGTAGGCATCTTTACACCGTCAGGTAGGGGGTAGTATTCGATCCACTTTACGAAAGGTGTGCAAGCTCCAGAGACTTCGATGTAGTACGGGTTGTATGGAGGTGGATAAACAGGTGTAGGGTTATATGGGTTAGGAAATGGCTGTGTGTAGGCAGGGTAAACAGTGGAAGGTTGGTACGAAGGGTTTACACCCTTCGATTGCGTAGGAACGTGTCCATAGGGCATTTGCTGGTAACTCTGGTTAGGGAGTGAACCGCTCGGAGGGTAAGTGTTGTAGGTTTGAGCAGGTAGGTAGGGGTTCATTCCCGGAGGGGGTAACTGATTCATGCCTGAGTATGGAAGAGGACCTCAGACACTCGAGACATACGAGGGGGGTACGAGAGCCCCCATCCCTTCTCTTCCTAAATGGGCAGCTAGAAGAGGAGGTAGGTTTACCCCTCCGTTTCCTACCGGGTTGCTTCCTCCGTTGGAGTTCTCGCTCCTTCTTTCACCTTGAATTCTTTCCCTTCTTCCCGGATCTCCTCCAGGTCCTTCTTCAAAACCCACAGTCCTTCCATTTGGCCTTCTAATGGAAGGAGAGCCATTTCGCAGGGCTGAGCGCCCCCTGCTAACAGGTCGAGGCCTCTCCTCTATTTCAATCTCTTCGTCATACTCCTCACTGGAGTATTCCAAATCTCTTCGCATTTCAGTGTTGCGAACCTGCCTCTTATGAGCCCTTAGTAAAGAATCTAAGGCCTCAAAGTTTGCCTCAATGAAGGCGGGGCTAATATCTGGAATAGGGTTAGCGGATGTTGAGGCATGATGTACGGGAGTAGTTTCCAAACGAGATAGTGTGGTAAAGGTTAAGGCCGTTATGGGGGCGAGATTATCGGTGTTAGTTGTGTTGAGGGGGACTAGGGTAGAGAAACCTGGTGGAGGTGTATCTTCTCTTCCTGGTTCCATGCCGGAAAAGTAGTGTAGTCGGTTAAGGTTTTAGGACTGGGTGATTACGGGACTAATAGTAGTGGTCCCACGGATGGCGCCACTGATTGTACAATAGATTGCACTACCAGGCTTCGATGATGACCAAAGGTATGAGGGGTGTATGTTCCAGCCAAGACTTGCCTTTCACACGAGAATAAGAAATACGAAACACTACGTTAAGTGATTACGCAGGGGTATGACCCTGCGAACCACCTCCGGCGTGAGAGTAAGTATGAGTTATAGTTGTATAAGTGTGTATAAGTAAAGAGATGAGTGTGAAATGAGCATCCCATAATCCATTGCCCGTCCAACCTATTTATAGTGGATGAAATAGTGTTGAGAGCACTTCTGCATGAATGTTGGAGATCATAGGGGCGTCCCATGATTGTGGGTAACCGCTAGGGTTTAGTGACCCACGTTCTCAGACTTGACGGGGAAGCCAAGAGAGAGAGAGGGAGATCGTGGGTTTGACCAAGTCAGGAGGTTCCCCTATCCAGTGCTTCTTCGTCAGCCATACCTCGAAGGGCTTAGGGCTTCGAATGGCGAATTCCCCTAAGGTAACCTTCGTGATAACGAATGGTTTGACGCCTATGGATATTCTGGAATCCTAACTTGGGCCTTCGAATGGAAGGGCTTCGACACGTCTCAGAGGAGTGTCCTTCGAGCTACTCGGAGGGTACATCATCACCAGACCTTAAATCCAGTTTTGTAAACAGTTGAGCCCCATGCAATTCATCAATTAATTCTTCTATTATTGGTATTGAAAATTTGTCTTTGATGGTCTGTTTGTTCAAGTGTCTGTAATCTACACACATTCTCCATGAATTGTCTTTTTTTCTTAACCATAACAATGGGTGAAGAAAAAGGACTATTGCTTTTCTTTATCACCCTTGCTTCTAAAAGCTCTTTAACCATGCCTTTAATAGCATCTTTCTGTGTTGGAGGGTGTTTGTATGGTCTGATATTCACTGGTTGAGCACCTTCCACCAATGGAATTTCTGTGATCATGATCTCTCTTAGGTGGTAATTCAGTAGGAACTTGAAACACAACTGCAAATTTCTCCACTATCTTTTGAATATGCGGATTTGTTTCCATCTCATTACCCTCCATTTGCATACAAGTAGTTGCAGAGTTAGGATATATGTGGAAAACTAGAAGGGGGTTGAATAGTTTTACCGATTAAAACTTTGTTTTAAACTATTTAGATTGATTTATGTCAATCTATCTGATGTGTGTGTTGGATGATGATAGATAAGCATATAAATAAGTAATGCAAATATAAAGAGTAAAGGAACACAAAACCACGATACGGTTATTTTTAGTGGTTCGGCTACAAGGACACCTTCCTTGCCCTACTCCACTCCCCAAGTGCCCCACTCGAGAGTTCGTAAGCACTACACAACACAAGCTCCTTCACGTGGCATAGAAGCCTTCACAACGTCGCCTACTCTTTATCCGGTACTAGGCTAGACACCGAGTTCTTCCACGAGGTAAACCACACCTATCACAACGTCGCCTACACTTTATCCGATACAAGGCTAGATACCGATTTCCATTACAAAGGATGAAATACTACCCAACACTACACCACTACACGACTACCCCAAAGTAGACACACTCCTTATTACAACATCATAAGGATATCAATATCCTTTAACCCAAACTAACTATCTTGTACATCGATTCACCATATCGAATGTACACCTTAGGCACCTTTCACTAATGCCTTTGACGTGACCCTTAGGCACCTTTCACTAATGCCTTTGACACGATCCTTTAGCACCTTTCACTAATGCCTTCGACACGACCCTTCGACACCTTTCACCAATGCCTTTAACACAACACTTCTATGGAGGAAGAAAAGAACTATCAACAAGATACACTTCAGTGGTCTTGATGATGACGAAGCTTAGCAACTCATGACCTTGAGCTTGCACGTTGATGAGTGCTTATTCACTCATCATTTTTACCCATCTAAGACCACTAAAATGTCTAAAAACACGAAAATATGACCAAATATATTGCAGATATCCTTGGACTGTGTTTTTATGTATTTCAGGTACAAAGGATTGAAAACAGGGCAAAAGCGGACAGAAATGAGCTCGGATTGGAAAACGTGCTTTGAAGACGGAACCGGAAGATGAATTTCTACATTTTCAGAGCCCGGGACGCGTTTTTGGAGTGAGAGTGGGAAAACAAACCCGTAACCTAACCGTAAAACCAAATTACCTTTTTACCCCTAAACCCGAACCCAAAATTACCTTTTACCCTTTTAAATTAAAACTTTAACACATTTTTCATTAAAAACCATTATTTTTAGTTAAAACCATTTTTTTTATTTAAAACAATTATTTTTACAAAAAACAATTTTTACCCTTTTAAAAAAAAAAAAAAAAAAAAAAAAAAAAACTAGACCTTAAATACTTTTTAAAACAAAAACAACTTAACTTAAATAACCCTTTTCACCCAACCTGTTTTTACCCATTTTATCCCAAAACAGGAAAAAGCAAACCCATTTCACCCATTTAACCCGCCAAAACCATGTCCCAAATCCCTTGTCTTCTTCCCACACATCACTCTCACTACACTGATAACCAAGCTTCACAACCCTCCCCCACTTCTCATTGCCAGCTTGGCAATCCCCAAGGAACCCATTGGAGCTCCTAAGAAAGCACAAAAGGGACGGCTCAGATTTGGTGAGTGATGCCCAAGTTTACATCCAAAGGCTGTGGTGGCTCCAAAGAAACACATTTACTCATTTCTCTCTCACTGAAGTAGCACAACAGAAGCAGACAACAAAAAGGGAGACTGAAGACAGAAGTTAGTTGAGTATAAATAGGATAGTAAGGAATATTGTAAAATTTGTCTAGGATTCCATATTCTAGTACCATTTTACTTTGAATGTCATTTAAATTTCTTGTAACTTTTAATTTCAATGCAATTTTAATTTCATGTCTTAGTCCAGTTTACACAAGTTTTATGCATTTTCAAGTTTTCATATGCTTCATTTTCTAGCTTTATTGAGTTCCTGTTTCTCTACTGTGGGAAAGTGTGCTATAAGCTCTCTTAAGCTCTTTGAGTTGTTTGTTTACAGTTGCAAGTAAATTCCCTGAGTTTAGAGGTCAAACAGTTTTTAAACCCTTTTTCAGATTTTAAAAGGTTTGTTTGGAATTGTAGTTTTTGGGTCAAAAACAACTTTTGACCCATGTTAGGTCTAAAAATTGATTTAACTAAATGTTAATTTAGTTTTCTTGTCAGCATTTCAAGTATTTATAATATGCAAATTAGTTTTAGAAGTAGTTTTTCAAAGAAACAAGTTTTACCATGCTGTCCCAAACACTCATCTTCATCAGTAGATTTCTAGGATCAAAACAGTTTCAAAGTTTGCTTAATTAGCTTTTTATTGCTCTCTATATATCCATGATTATCTGTCTTTAGTTCATTTGCCCTTCAGATGCTTGTAGCTTGCTTCAAATGTGTCTCATAGTAGCCTAGTTGTGCCCATATCTGTCCCTTTTGTATCTGATTAGCAGCCCCCATACGGTCCCGTAGTCTGCTGTTTGAATCAGCATGTAGGGTACTCTTTAGATCCCATTTAGCTTATAAGTCAGTTTGTTAGGTCCCCTTTGATAGCTTTTCAGTCCTTGGCCTGTTTTGACCCACTGTTTTATAACAGCTTCAAGACCCTTACAGCCTACTTTGACTTATTTATAAGCTGTCAAGGGCCTTCCACTTGCCCCATTTTGCTTTTTTTAGATACCTTGTAGTCCAATTGTTATCTATTTAACTTCTTTTAGGTCTTTAGGATCCCTTAGAGTACTTATTTTTAGGCACAAATTTGCCCTCTGGGCTGTTTTGGGACTCTACATAAGCTATTCAGCAGCTCCACTAGCTTCATTTTGTGCTTTTTCAGATTTTGTACTAGCTTATTTATGTCCCACCTTTAGTGCTTTTAGTTATGGCCAAATGGTCTTCATCAGTTTTAGTTGTTTTCGTAATCCTATTGTAGTCTTTAATCCATTAGTTGTCTCTTAGTTTGCCTAAACCAAACGCCCTCTAGTAGTGTTCTCAGCTTATGATCTTCCTTCCTTGTTTCTCTAAGCTTAATATCAGTTTAGTGGTTTTTAGTTCTTGTATAAAAGTGTTATATTGAGTCAATGTTCAGTTGCAAAAAGGAAAAATTAAAAAAAAAAAAAAAAAAAGAAAGTGAACAACAGGCCCCAAGGGATTCGAACCTGGGACCTTATGTACCTGCCACGACATAACTCCCATCTGGTCTACCTTTTGTGCTCTTTGTGTTTGTTGGTTTCTTTTTGTTTAAATTAATATTTAAGGTCGTTTTGTAGTTTTTGCTTACTAGCTTATTTCCTTTATTAACAGCTTATTTCATAAAGCACTCACCACGTTTTTCATTTTTCCTAGGATCAGTATAAACCAAAGTAGTTTTTGTGATTTTTCCATAGTTTTCCAGAATTTTTTAGTATTGTTAATTAAATATTTAGTTTAATATAGTTTTTAATTCGTAATAAAAAAAATAAAAGTCGAAAAAATTTCCGGCTTTTTCCTAAAATCATTTTTTTGTCATGTAGAATGTAGGAAAATTGGTTTTGCACCCGTAGGCTTTAAATTGCAAAGATTTCACGTTTTAGGCTCGGTGCATTCCGGTTTTGCGTTTTTAGTTTTAATGCCCTAGGACGTAGTTTAGCATCGTTTTATTATTTCTTGTGCTTAGTAGTAGTTAACTTAGTCATTTACTTCATTTACGTGCTTTATTTTCATCCTTGTTCTTTAATTTGTAGAATAACGTAATCCAAGTAAATTCCCGATCCATTCAAGCACTTTAATAACAAACCTCAAACGTCACCGTCAATTCACACCTCGTTGGGAAACGACCCGGGTAATCACTTGCCCGGTATCACTTATAGAGTATTCGCGGGTTTTGCGTGTCGACCCTTTTCCTAAACGGTTGATTTGTAATTCTCTCTCGCGGGTATTTATATTTGATATTTCTTATATATACTATTTGAAACGGATCAAATTTTTGGCGCCGCTGCCGGGGAGGTTGTGTTGCGACAATATCGTTACGGTTTGACGATTAGTGACTTGAAGAACCTTACTCGTGAAGTTATTTGCTTTCCATAAACCCAAAAATACCCAAAAATATTTTCTTTTTCAAAATTTATTTTCCTTTTATGTTTTCTATTTATAAAAAAAAAAACCCCCAAAAATATTCTTCTCATTCCTCTTATTCGTTGATTCTATTTCTCTTACCCTCTTTCGCCGTTTGATTCTATTCTTCGTATCCTCTCGATCACTTAATTCTATTTCTTTAACCCTCTACAAGTTTAATTCTCATGGCGACGATCGATTATCGTCGTTGTTTCCACTGCAAAAGCCGTATGGAAGAGGATCAACTTTATTGTCAAAATCAGGATTGTTTATGTAAGCGATGTGGAAGGATGGGTGCAAGCAAATATTGCTATTGGTGCGAATTATCCGATAAAAACTCTCTCGATGATTCTCCAAGTTTTTCCGACCATCCGCCACAACCCGATGTTTGTTCTATTGTTTCTGAGCCCAAACCATCTAGAATTGATCAAAATCTTTCGCGATTTACGGTTAAGGTTAAGAGAAAAGAGCGAAAACCGGAGACCAAAACGAAGTGGTGGAAAGCGCTAGCTCGAGAGCACACCACTTGTCCCACCTCCGGAATCTTCAAGACGTTTTTCAGAAGATTTCCTTAGGGACGGAATGAACATGATTGATAACTACCTTAATGAACTTCGTCTAAAGTTAACTTCGGGAAGTACCGCTACAAATACCAATTGTGATGTTGTTGAGCCCTCGATTCCTACTCACATACCCGAGATATCTTCGTTCGATCAAGATTATTGCTACGGTTGTGGAGACGTGTTACCAAAAGGATTTCGTTGCTACAAATGTATGTGTGAGTGGTGTGGAAACTATCTTACTAATGGATTTTGTTCGATTTGTGCCGAGAATTCATTCGCTTATGATTCTAATCCAAATTCCTTCAATTATCCTCAAAACGATTTCAACTCCCCTCCACAGAATTCATACGAACCACAAACGTACTATCAAGATTTCAATGATCCTTCATTTCATAATTTCTCCCCTCAAATTCCTTATTGTGCAAATTGTGGAGGTCCTCATTATGATTACCAATGTCAATCATGGAATCAAAATTACTACGGACCTGATCCTTGTTATAACACTCCTTGTTTTGACAATTTCCAACCCCACAATTTCCCGTCATTGAACAATTTTCCGTCATTGATCAACATCCTCGTGAGAAAAGTATGCTAGAAGAACTTGCAGAAGACCAAACGTCTCGCACTTAGCGAAAAATCTATGCTAGAATTACTTGAAGAAGAGGAACGAGCCGCTAAGATTCAAAAATGTCTTGAAGAAATACGAATCGAAGAACGAGCACTTGCAAGACGTGCCCGATGGCTCGCAACTTACATTGACGATGAAGATGATGAGGATTCTATTCAAATGAAGGAATATTATGAAAGTTTGTCGGCCGAGACCACACACGAAGAGCCCGTTAACTCTCTGAGTATGGGGGATGAGCATCTTAGCACTATTCCAGAAACGGAACCGTCTTGTGTTGAGAACCTTGTCCCAACCCCAAGTGAGTGTGAGGGTGTCTCCGATATGATGTGTGATGAGCCTATTGATGATGATTCTTCTCCTCCCACCCCTAATGATTCTGTTGAGATGATCTCCGAGTCTGAAAATGACTATACGTCGTTTGACGATTCTTTATCATGTGGAGACATCGAGTATGTTGAGGAAATTCCTTCTGAGCTCGTCAGCTTAGAAGAAGTGAGAGATCTTGAACCTGAAGAACGAGAAATTGACAGTGATTTTGATTCGGATGATGAAGATATTCTTGTTGTGTCCGAGGAACCTTTCACTGTGGCATTCACTAATCCTCTTTTTGACTTCGATTCTGAATTCACTCTAGTTTCAGATAACCCAATATTTGACATTCAGAATGAGGATAGTGACCTTTACTTGGAAAACCCCATTACCTCTTTACCCGAGCTCGAGGATTCTACTTCTGAAGAAAAGAATAGTGGCAATCCCACTTCGACTTTAGACCTTCTCGAGGAGTTCGCCGATGAACTCGCTCTTATTGATCATTCTCCACCGGGAGATGATGATGTGCACTTCGACTTTGAAGCCGACCTCACTGAATTGGAAAATCTTTTATACAATAGGTCTTCTGATAATTCGTCAAGTGACACTCTTATAGAAGAGGTCGACTTTCTTTCTTCGGATGACTCGATACCTACGGGTTTTCAGAGTGACGATTATGGCTTAGGTCCATCATCCACTCGTCCGCCTGCTAAACCGCCGGATGATGGAACCTCTTCTAAGCCCGATACAGATGTTTTCATTGATTTAGTGGTGGATAAGATTTCTGAACATTCGCTCAATGTTCCTCAATCTAATCTTTTGCCCACCCAACCCACCCGTTGTTAAAAATTTGACACTCTCCTTTCTTATCCCGTCTCTTCTCCATATCTTAACTCTTACGGGAGTGAAGATACCATTTTCGACCCCGGCATCTCTCATTCTCTTTAGCCGGTAATATCTCATCGGAGTGGGACTTTCAGCACATTCAATGTTTATCCAAACTATTTGAATGAAAGTCCGATGGAGATCTTCTCTTCCACTTGCTCCCCCATGGACCAATGAATTCGGGGTCGAGTCAAGCTAGCGACTCGGTTAACAAAAATAGTAGCATTTCATGGGTGTCCACCCATGTTTCTGACTTCTTTCTATTTTCTAACACTAAGTGTGGGGGAATTCCCCCACTGTTGTTTGCTTGATTGTGTGTTTGCTCTCTGTTTTCAGGATTCCCGTAGATCGTGATGATTGATGCGCCTGTTTTCGATTCAGCCGCCCAATATCCGATCTTTTTGCTAACGATTATCTAGGGATATCTTTATAAATCCTTTTGTGAAAAAAGATTTCGCTTCCACACTTGGCTAGTAGTATTACGTTTTTCCGTTCTATAGTTTTCGGCGGTACTTTGAATATTGAGGGCAATATTCAATTCTAAGTGTGGGGGGGGAATTCTAAACGAATTTTGATCACATGTGTACCTTCTAGTACCCTAGCACCCCCGTTTTGACCAAAATTTTAAAAATTTTATCGCTTTAAGTCAAGTATTTACATTTACAAAAAGTGTTTTGCACAAAAATAATGCATTGATGCCTCGGTGTTAATGGTAGTTTAGTCTTGATTCGGCTAGAACAAGGGGAATCCCGACTCTGCTAGAGTGTTGATCTAGCTGCTCTCTTAACAATTAGGCTAAGGTTTTATGCGTTGTGCAAATGAAAATGCTAAGCGTGGAGTATTTGGTTCTCTTTAGAGCTTATATAAGTAATCTATGGCTTTTTCTCCCAGAAGCTAACTAATTAGACTTAAGTACGTGCTCATTGTCAAACTTTTGAACATTCAAAATCGTCTTGTTACAATAAAAAGTTTTTAAGCAAAATTGATTTAGAGTCCGAGTTCAACTTTTTATTTAAATTTCCGAGAAAGCATACTTTCTTAAAATCTGAATAATGTTGCAAAATGAAAGTATCGAAAGTTGCTTGAATGATGCAAAAGTTGCAAGTTTAAAGTTCAAAGTCAAAAAAAAAAAAAAAAAAAAAGTGAAAAAAAAAGAAAAAAAAAAGTGATGAAAAATGAAAAATATGAGTTGCGTGAATAAAAGCATTATGTTGCTTATGAATAAATGTACGAAACTTGATTTTTCTTAAATTTAAATCGGAAGTTGAACTCGTATTCGTCAAAGTTGTCTAAAAGTTTGACGGTAATTTGGAAATCCTTGATTTCAAAGACCCCGAAAGCTCCGATACTATTCTCAAGGGTGAAAACCTAGCCTCCTTAAAAGGACAAGTTGAGAAGAAAGTCGCAACATGGAGTGATCTCACCTTTGAATCTCGAATTTCTAAATTGTCGTCGGTTGTAATCCATTTAGGTTTAGTTTTAACTTAACGGTAGCCTTGTAAATCTTTGGAATCAATTCCGCTAATTCGGTACTATTCTCTGTGAGGTGTCAAAAGCCCGGCCACTTAAAACTTATGTTTTGGGATGTGCCGAGAAGAAAGCCGCTAAATGGAAGAGGCTCTTTCGATCCTTAGACTTTCATCGTTTCCGGTGGGTTAGTACTTTAGTTAAGTGGATAACAACCATAACAAATGTCAATTTTAATGATCAAACTTTTGAAAATGAGCACAATCAATTAAATTGTATAAATTGCGGGAGTAAAAAGTTAAGTCTCGACTTACATAGATTATTTGTATAAGTAGTGTTAGCATTTTACAAAAACGTTTGCACAATAAGTTTAAGCTTGGTTTGAGAGTATCAAAAAGAGGATGACGATTACAATTCCCCGGAGACACCCATTTTGCGTGAATCCCGTTCCGTGATGCCATGTTTTGATAATCAAGCACGTTATTTACGTTCAAGTTTAAATTTCTAGTAGTGAATAAAAAGTCGAAACGGGGTATTTTTATTATTCTTAATCCTTTCATTACTTCATATGATCGGATTGCTAGGGACTAGCAATTGATAGTGTGGGGGATTTGATGAGTGCTTATTCACTCATTATTTTTACCCATCTAAGACCACTAAAACGTCTAAAAACACGAAAATATGACCAAATATATTGCAGATATCCTTGGACTGTGTTTTTATGTATTTCAGGTACAAAGGATTGAAAACAGGGCAAAAACGGACAGAAATGAGCTCGGATTGGAAAACGTGCTTTGAAGACGGAACCGGAAGATGAATTTCTACATTTTTGGATCCCGGGACGCGTTTTTGGAGTGAGAGTGGGAAAACAAACCCGTAACCTAACCGTAAAACCAAATTACCTTTTTACCCCTAAACCCGAACCCAAAATTACCTTTTACCCTTTTAAATTAAAACTTTAACACATTTTTCATTAAAAACCATTATTTTTAGTTAAAACCATTTTTTTTATTTAAAACAATTATTTTTACTAAAAACTATTTTTACCCTTTTACAAAAAAAAAAAAAAAAAAAAAAAAAAACTAGACCTTAAATACTTTTTAAAACAAAAACAACTTAACTTAAATAACCCTTTTCACCCAACCTGTTTTTACCCATTTTATCCCAAAACAGGAAAAAGCAAACCCATTTCACCCATTTAACCCGCCAAAACCATGTCCCAAATCCCTTGTCTTCTTCCCACACATCACTCTCACTACACTGATAACCAAGCTTCACAACCCTCCCCCACTTCTCATTGCCAGCTTGGCAATCCCCAAGGAACCCATTGGAGCTCCTAAGAAAGCACAAAAGGGACGGCTCAGATTTGGTGAGTGATGCCCAAGTTTACATCCAAAGGCTGTGGTGGCTCCAAAGAAACACATTTACTCATTTCTCTCTCACTGAAGTAGCACAACAGAAGCAGACAACAAAAAGGGAGACTGAAGACAGAAGTTAGTTGAGTATAAATAGGATAGTAAGGAATATTGTAAAATTTGTCTAGGATTCCATATTCTAGTACCATTTTACTTTGAATGTCATTTAAATTTCTTGTAACTTTTAATTTCAATGCAATTTTAATTTCATGTCTTAGTCCAGTTTACACAAGTTTTATGCATTTTCAAGTTTTCATATGCTTCATTTTCTAGCTTTATTGAGTTCCTGTTTCTCTACTGTGGGAAAGTGTGCTATAAGCTCTCTTAAGCTCTTTGAGTTGTTTGTTTACAGTTGCAAGTAAATTCCCTGAGTTTAGAGGTCAAACAGTTTTTAAACCCTTTTTCAGATTTTAAAAGGTTTGTTTGGAATTGTAGTTTTTGGGTCAAAAACAACTTTTGACCCATGTTAGGTCTAAAAATTGATTTAACTAAATGTTAATTTAGTTTTCTTGTCAGCATTTCAAGTATTTATAATATGCAAATTAGTTTTAGAAGTAGTTTTTCAAAGAAACAAGTTTTACCATGCTGTCCCAAACACTCATCTTCATCAGTAGATTTCTAGGATCAAAACAGTTTCAAAGTTTGCTTAATTAGCTTTTTATTGCTCTCTATATATCCATGATTATCTGTCTTTAGTTCATTTGCCCTTCAGATGCTTGTAGCTTGCTTCAAATGTGTCTCATAGTAGCCTAGTTGTGCCCATATCTGTCCCTTTTGTATCTGATTAGCAGCCCCCATACGGTCCCGTAGTCTGCTGTTTGAATCAGCATGTAGGGTACTCTTTAGATCCCATTTAGCTTATAAGTCAGCTTGTTAGGTCCCCTTTGATAGCTTTTCAGTCCTTGGCCTGTTTTGACCCACTGTTTTATAACAGCTTCAGCAGCCCTCACAGCCTACTTGACAGCTTATTTATAAGCTGTCAAGGGCCTTCCACTTGCCCCATTTTGTTTTTTTAGATACCTTGTAGTCCAATTGTTATCTATTTAACTTCTTTTAGGTCTTTAGGATCCCTTAGAGTACTTATTTTTAGGCACAAATTTGCCCTCTGGGCCTGTTTTGGGACTGCTACAGCAGACTGTTACAGCAGCAGCTCCACTAGCTTCATTTTGTGCTTTTTCAGATTTTGTATTAGCTTATTTATGTCCCACCTTTAGTGCTTTTAGTTATGGCCAAATGGTCTTCATCAGTTTTAGTTGTTTTCGTAATCCTATTGTAGTCTTTAATCCATTAGTTGTCTCTTAGTTTGCCTAAACCAAACGCCCTCTAGTAGTGTTCTCAGCTTATGATCTTCCTTCCTTGTTTCTCTAAGCTTAATATCAGTTTAGTGGTTTTTAGTTCTTGTATAAAAGTGATATATTGAGTCAATGTTCAGTTGCAAAAAGGAAAAATTAAAAAAAAAAAAAAAAAAAGAAAGTGAACAACAGGCCCCTGGCGATTCGAACCTGGGACCTTATGTACCTGCCACGACATAACTCCCATCTGGTCTACCTTTTGTGCTCTTTGTGTTTGTTGGTTTCTTTTTGTTTAAATTAATATTTAAGGTCGTTTTGTAGATTTTGCTTACTAGCTTATTTCCTTTATTAACAGCTTATTTCATAAAGCACTCACCACGTTTTTCATTTTTCCTAGGATCAGTATAAACCAAAGTAGTTTTTGTGATTTTTCCATAGTTTTCCAGAATTTTTTAGTATTGTTAATTAAATATTTAGTTTAATATAGTTTTTAATTCGTAAAAAATAAAATAAAAGTCGAAAAAATACCCGACTTTTTCCTAAAATTATTTTTAGTCATTTAAAATGTAGGAAAATTGGTTTTGCACCCGTAGGCTTTAAATTGCAAAGATTTCACGTTTTAGGCTCGGTGCATTCCCGGTTTTCGCGTTTTTTAGTTTTAATGCCCTAGGACGTAGTTTAGCATCGTTTTATTATTTCTTGTGCTTAGTAGTAGTTAACTTAGTCATTTACTTCATTTACGTGCTTTATTTTCATCCTTGTTCTTTAATTTGTAGAATAACGTAATCCAAGTAAATTCCCGATCCATTTAAGCACTTTAATAACAAACCTCAAACGTCACCGTCAATTCACACCTCGTTGGGAAACGACCCGGGTAATCACTTGCCCGGTATCACTTATAGAGTATTCGCGGGTTTTGCGTGTCGACCCTTTTCCTAAACGGTTGATTTGTAATTCTCTCTCGCGGGTATTTATATTTGATATTTCTTATATATACTATTTGAAACGGATCACACGTCTTCAAGAGGTGGTGATCTCGCCTTTAAGAGGAACCTAGAGAATCATGCAAACATAAAACTACATAGAATGATCCTTTGGATTTGAGGTTAGGGATATTACAATACTAAGAGAGAGTATGTGTAAAAGGGATGATGAGCAAGACATAAATGGCTCACTATTTATAGACAAAAATGTCTACTGTCCCACGGTTCCTACGGATCCCTCCCCAGAGGGATCCGGCTAGTGCAATCCTAGGGATCCGGCTTCTGGGTCAGCTTAAGTCTGGATTTCGGGTTGCAAACCGGGTCATGGGTTATGGGTTATGAACCATGGGTTATGGGTAATGTTTTATGGATACCCACCAAGATGTAATGTATCTAGACATTGGGTCATGGGTCTTGGGTCATGGATCATGGATAATACCCAACATGACTTCATGCATGATGTCATGCAATAGGTCAAGGGTTATGGATCAAGCTTCATGGGTATGGGAACAACATTCATTGTACCTAGTCAATGGATCATTGGTCATGGGTCATGGACTTTGATTTTTACCCATTCCATATTATGTATACACTAGTTGTTATACATATGCATTACTATAAGATGTAAACAATATTACTTGTTTATTGTTTTATATGAAAATGTAAGTGTGTTAGTAAACTATTGGCTCAAACCATTTATGTATTTTATTTGTTTCGTTAAAATGATTTTACGTTTGTTATCGACAAAATATCAGAAGATCGTAAAATATAAATAAACGTTTTTATGGCTTATTTGTATTAACAATCTACCCCTTTTTGTTGATGACAAAACATAAGATTATTTTAAGGAAAAGCTAAAATTCTTAAAAGTTTGAATTGGAGTTTTTACTCTCTTCTCCCTCTTTTTTTCGAAACAAAAAGAGCGTCGAAAAGAAACTAACATATTGTTTTGAGAAAAAAGTGTGAAAAGTAATAATATAAAAAATAGAGAGTAAGATGAGAGAATGGTTCTCGTCTTAGATCCCCCTTTGACGGATGTTTCCCTTTGTTGAGGGCGTCAAGTAATTAGGAAGACTAAGCGAGTGTGTTGCAATTATGTTTGCAAATGGTTTCGTCTTTGACAAAATGCTCCCCCTTGACGAGTGCTCCCTTTAGAGGAGGACGTCAAGTAGTAAAGAAATCCTAAGTGAAAGTATTGCAAGTGTATTTGCAATTTCTTTGCTTTGAAGAAAAAGCTCCCCCTTGTTGAGGGTGTCAAAGTCTTCATGTGTATTTTGAAAATCTGCAAAACAAAGGTAAGAAAAGCAAGTATATGGTGCATCATTTCCTGCAAATGAGATTCATGTTAGTGATGAAATGAGCTTCTGTTGCACGGATCCCATGGTTCCTTCCTGTGAGGGATCCGTCCAGGCAAAAATGAGGGATCCGTGTACCTGCATTCTTATGACAGCAATGTGGATGTGAAATGTGATGTTAACATCAAATCAAGTTATGTATTATGGCACCAAACATATTCTTAAGACCATATGGCATACAACATGTAATATCATTCAATAAAACGAGAGAAATGATGAACATAGCTCTAAAACTAAGAAAATGATCCAAACACGAAGTATGATTTCTAGCAAGTCTAAGTTACACCTAAGATGAGAACACCACTTGAATTCCTATGCTTAAGGATGTTTAGATTTTTTGACCTCATCGAAACGTTCGAGAAGGTGATAAAACATGAAACGTAGCTCGTCACGTACTTCATGTACTAATCCTTCAACGTGTTGACAATGATAACAATCTTTGTCATGGCTAGGGAATGGTGGTGGTAGGAATGGAGTGGTTTGAGGTGGAAGGTTGGATGAAGAGGGTGGAAGTTCCACAAAAGATGGAGGGATTTGTGGAGGCACATTTGGAGGTGGTTCAACTACGGATGAAGGTGGTGGAATATGTGTTGATGATGGTGGTAGATAGGTATCTACTTCCATGTGATCCGATTGTTGATTTTGTTGATTCCTCATTATCCAAAATGGACTATTTGAGGGTGATGGAGAAAAGGATACGGGTGCTAGTGTTGTTTCAACACTAAAGTTTTGTTGTTGCGCTATTTTCTCAATTGAGGAGAATGTTGGCAATGGTGGTGGATGAGATGGCCTAGAAGGCAAGTCCTCTAAGTTGTAGAGGTGTGGAGATGAGAGTAGAGTGGTGAAAGAGATAGTTGTAGGTATTAGAGGTGATGGTTTAGTGGAAGTAGGGGTGTTTGGTTTAGGAGGTATAGTAGTGTTTGGCAAGGGTTGTCTTGGGGGAACAATCCTTTTGGGAATTGGTTTGATTAGTAAAGTTGGTTGTGAGGGAATTATAGTGTTTGAGGTTTTAACGGGTGATGATTCGGTTGAAGAGATTTCGTGAACAACCCGAGCAAGTTTCTTGGGAGGTCCTTTAGTGGATGAGTTAACACTAGGTGCTTTCCTCATGGTGAGATGGTAGAAAGGGAAGGTGTGAAAAGAGAGTATTAGCCACTGAGAATAAGTGTGTGAATGGTGATTTGAAAGTTCTAACGAGGAGGTTTATAAGGGGAAATGATTGGAAAGTGAATTAAAGTTTAATCCACTAAAATCCTTCAAATTGCAATGATTTACATGCATAAGAGTCAACTACAGAGTTGCACTGATCTAGGAAGTCAATTAAGACAAGGTGGAGTGTTCAAGTTAACAAAGAGAGCTTGAAATGATTGTTTTAAGTAGGATTAGCTTAGTCTGTGCAGCCGGTTCCCACGGTCCCCTCAAATGAGGGATCCGTCTAGGCTAAACCTAGGGATCCGACTCTCAGTAGCCAAGGAAAGGAAAGATGATGTTTTGTAAGGTCTAGTACCTACAAATCTTGAGTGTTTCAGTCTCTTTAGGTGTCTTAAACGATATGAGTCTTAAATGATCAAGTGAAATGAGTGAGGGTAGCTAATGATTGTCTTTTATGGAAAGAAATGGGGTTTTTATGAACACCAATGGGTGATCAAAGATGACACTAAGAAATTTGAGAGTGTCAAGTGGAGTAAAATGATCTTAGAGATTAGATGGTAACTTAAAAGAAATTTAGAAAATTCCTTAAAAATCATAAGATATGAAAAACTAGTTTCTAGCCTATTTTGAGGTAAGGATGACTAAAATCAATTTGCTAAAATTGAGAGAAATATCAAACTAGGTGTTTTGAGATGAGATAAACAATGTGCGGGTATTGGAGCGGAAATGTGGTGAGTTTTGATGAAGTGATAAATCAAAAGCACCTTGAATGTGATCCTAAGTAATCTATGAGTGGATGTGAGACCAACTGAGCTTGAGGAGGACTTACTTGATCCTAAAGTATCTTGTTAAACTAATCTAGTAAGGTTTGAAAAATTGGATTGATGTGAAAAGATTAAAAATCTAATTCCTGTTTCCTGGATCCCACGGATCCCTTACTTGAGGGATCCGGCTAGTTATAAGCCAGGGATCCGGCTTCTGAGACAGATAACTCCATAGAATACATGCAATAATTTGTTCTAGATGGTAAGTCTTCAAACTAATGATCCCACAATAAATGTACTAACAAGACATGGTAAGAGAGTCATGTAAGAACATCAAATGATCAACTAACGATTCATTTCATAGAATATGATTAAGTTACAAAGGGAGATAAATGACAATTCCTAGGAATTGATTTTATTTAAAGAAGGGACTAAATTCCTCAGGTTTTTTCGTTTGATGGATCGTCGAGTGGGTTGTGAGTAGTAGATGATTCAGGAACGAAGAATGAAGTAATGAGAGATGTGTTCAAAGGTTCCATCATTTTGTTCACAAGTGTATATAAAGGACTTTGAAATTGAGGATGATAGTACATGACATGATGATAGAGGCGTGTTAGGAACATTCCATATGGAATTAGCTTGTTCTTGTTGCCTTGTAGGTTTACAATTCGCCTTGCGAAGAAGTAGGTGAGATTGTATGGTTGTTGAGTTAGGAGATAGTAGATTATGTGAGCACAACATGCAGGAAGTATCTCACGGTTTCCTCTAAGACTCCAAACATTTTCACGTAGAATGACTGCGAGAGGTTTAAGATCATCTCGGAGATTATGTGTATGGATTATGTTCAAATTTGAGTAATTGGATTGAGGAGTGCATAAAATTAGAGTTATTTCTTGAGGAGATGGTATGTATGAACAATATGGACTGTTTTCTTCACGGTAGTTAAAGAGAGAATCAAGAGACCAATCTTCAGTGAAGGCACATTGTTCATGATTTGGAATTCGGAGAATGTGAGCAAATTGCTCAAGAGTCAAAACAAACTTTTGGTTTTTGATCCAAAACCATAGTGATAGAGAACGATCCTCGTTACGAACGAGTTCAACTTGACAGAAGAATTCCAAAACAAACTGCGGACAAATTTTCTCGTTAATCCCGAGAAGACCTTCTAGTCCTATGGTGCGGAATGAGATATTGATACTTCTTGGTATAATAGAGGTGAGTCAACAACACGTCCTCATGAAAGTAACGAGTTTCGAGATTATTGAACCCACGAACATGATTCTCAGGTGTGTTGGGCTCAAGAGATATATTAGGAATGTAGACACAACTGAGTTGATGATCAAATTCATACTCATGAGTTATGATGAGACCTATAGATATGAAATAAATAATTTACATGAATATGTTAGGACAAAGTAATGTTTTCAAGAGTGAGAACGTTTTTTGAATGGTGACAGCTTAGTTCAATCCTTCTTTAATGTTGAAATGATATGATCTCCTAATATTTTTAAAGACTATTCTATTTTTATTAACAATGACCATTAACTTACTTTGTTCTAATATTCTAGTAGGGTTTTCCATTTTATCGTAAGTTTTATGAAGTGGTTTTTATGTTGCATGAGTTTCTGTCACTAGGTCCATGGTTCTGTCGGTTCCATTTTAAAAGGGATCCGGCTAGTTAAAAGTCAGGGATCCGTGGATCTGTAGTTTTGACAGAAAAATGATCTTGAAGTAAAATTGATTTTTGCAACTTTTATGTTATAAGGAGGAATGTGTTTTAGCCAATGTTACTACTTAAGCATGCATTGTTGATTTCGAAAACATGTCAAGGTTTGAAATGTGCGAAAAAAGAAAAACAATATGACAAACACACTATGAGAAATAAACGAGATAAACTACGACATTAATTATATTTTATTTCAATGCTTAGAGCAATACAAAGGATCGGATAGATGATACAAATGTAGATCAACAAAACAAAGTACATGTCTTTATGAGAAAACTTGATCATGGGATACACGAGAGTGATGAGCGATATGAAGATGAGCACGAGGGCGATGTAAACTATGGTGATGGAGATCTTTCTTGGTTTAGATTTTTCAAAGTGAGATGATGAATAAGATGAAGTTTGAATGTGAGTTAATTTGAAAGTGGAAGATTTAAAAAAATAGGTTTTATTGGTGATAATGGAAGATCGGAGGAGATTTATGGGGAAGGAGGAATTTTTGAGATTTGTGTTTTGTTTTATTATTATTTAGAAGGATTTGATTTTTAGGAATTAGGTTAAAACAACACATAATAATATACCTAGGTTTAGACGGATGAGAACACGTATGCACAAAGGTTTTCTAATGAAGCCACGTATATCACAAAAACATATATCGGATATTTAAATTAATGAAAAATAAATATAACTATATAAGTTTCCATTTAGTGATATGCAAGCATACTCATTCTTAGCTAATGTCACTTAGAGATTAGTTTTATGAAAATCATACCTCTAATGCAATTTTGAGTGTCCCTTTCTTTTGACAAAAAGTATCAATGGACAACTCTGATTTCTTTGAGATCTAGTTGGTAGTATGTTTAGACACCCTTTTTGAAAAGGTTATCTTATTACCAAGGAATCCTGATGGCTTGCTTAATATGAGTTTAACTAAACAAAATGACAAGAAAGGTTAGTGCATTTTGTAATACAAAATAAGATGTAGAAAAATTTATGTTGTCATCCAATCAACATCTAACAAGAGTGTTCTTAAAACATAGTAATTGTTTTTAGAAAGTTTCCTTCTTTGTAGTTTTCAAACATACACGGATCGTATCAAGTTTTTAAAGTACAATATACTCTAAAAAACTTAGTAACGAAGCTCTGGTACCAATTGTGGAAAACTAGAAGGGGGGGGGGGGGGGGTGAATAGTTTTACCGATTAAAACTTTGTTTTAAACTATTTAGATCGACTTATGTCAATCTATTTGATATGTGTGTTGGATGATGATAGATAAGCATATAAATAAGAAATGCAAATATAAAGAGTAAAGGAACACAAAACCACGGCACGAGTATTTACAGTGGTTCGGCTCCAAGGACACCTTCCTTGCCCTACTCCACTCCCCGAGTTCCCCACTCGAGAGTTCGTAAGCACTACACAACACAAGCTCCTTAATGTGGCGGAGAATCCTCCACAACGTCGCCTTCTCTTTATCCGGTACTAGGCTAGACACCGAGTTCTTACACAAGGTAGAACCACACCTATCACAACATTTCCTACACTTTATCCGGTACAAGGATAGATACTAAGTTCCATTACAAAGGAGGAACTACTACCCAACACTACACCACCACACGACTACCCCAAAGGAGACACACTCCTTATTACAACATCATAAGGATATCAATATCCTTTAACCTAAACTAACTATCTTGTACATCGATTCACCATATTGAATGTACACCCTTGGCACCTTTCACTAATGCCTTTGACCCGCCCCTTAGGCTCCTTTAACTAATGCCTTTGACACGACCCTTCGACACCTTTCACTAATGCCTTTGACACGACCCTTCGGCACCTTTCACCAATGCCTTTAACACAACACTTCTATGGAGGAAGAAAAGAACTATCAACAAGATACACTTCAGTGGTCTTGATGATGACGAAGTTTAGCAACTCATGACCTTGAGCTTGCACGTCTTCAAGAGGTGGTGATCTCGCCTTTAAGAGGAACCTAGAGAATCATGCAAACATAAAACTACATAGAATGATCCTTTGGATTTGAGGTTAGGGATATTACAATACTAAGAGAGAGTATGTGTAAAAGGGATGATGAGCAAGACATAAATGGCTCACTATTTATAGACAAAAATGTCTACTGTCCCACGGTTCCTACGGATCCCTCCCCAGAGGGATCCGGCTAGTGCAATCCTAGGGATCCGGCTTCTGGGTCAGCTTAAGTCTGGATTTCGGGTTGCAAACCGGGTCATGGGTTATGGGTTATGAACCATGGGTTATGGGTAATGTTTTATGGATACCCACCAAGATGTAATGTATCTAGACATTGGGTCATGGGTCTTGGGTCATGGATCATGGATAATACCCAACATGACTTCATGCATGATGTCATGCAATGGGTCATGGGTTATGGATCAAGCTCCATGGGTATGGGTCATGGATTTTGGTTTTACCCAACAACATTCATTGTACCTAGTCAATGGATCATGGGTCATGGACTTTGGTTTTTACCCATTACATTACCCACTACAATAACAAGTAGGGTTGGATCAGTTGGAAAACCCCTTGCCTCTCAACCGAGAGGTCAGGGGTTCGATCCTCACTCCCTACAAAAGGCCGGAGGTCCTTTCTACCTTTGGTAGAACTGGAAGCAGCCTCTCTACCTTAGGTAGGGGTAAGGCTGTCTACATCTTAACCTCCCCCATACACCGGAAACGGTATTGGGTACCCATAACCCGTGGAAGACGGCATTAGGCGTTACTTTTTACATTACCCACTACAATATATAAAAAGTATATATATATATATATATATATATATATATATATATATATATATATATATATATATATATATATATATATATATATATATATATATATATAGAGTTTGGATCAAATGAAAAGTATCTTTGGGTAAAAAGGATAAAAAGGGTTATAAGTGTAAAATATGTCATTTTATTAGTAGGGGTATTTTAGATATTTAACCCTCATCTTTAAGGTGCTCATTTAAACCTTTTTAACATCTTATTTAAATTTTAATATCTCATTAAAACCTCTTATACATCTCATTTAAACCTCAGCATGTTTTCATAATACTTTACGTAAAAAAAGAACTCAAAAGATTTTCGACCATAACGATAATTTGATTTACGGGTAAAAAATGGTCAAATTAGATAGATTTGACTTGTAGGTCGTCATTAGTGGGCTACATGGAATAAAATAAATGAAATGCATATCTAGTAATCATTATCAACATTAGTTCTCAGACGTCAAAAGACTAAATATTTCATTAAAAATGTAGCAAAATTATTATTGTAACTACACAAAGGTATTATAAAACTAAGTGTGACACAAATTTAGATAGTCAATAGACATATGATAAAAAATTAGTGTGTCACTACAAATGTATCAAAAGATCATGTGTGTCACAAAAAATGAGCTAAAAACCTTTGTGTGTCACTAGAAATGTATTTTAAAACTAGGTCCGTCAAAAAACTTAGTTTGTGACTAGTTTTTATACTTTTTAATGGCACATTAAGTTTCTTGACACATATGTAGTGACACATCAAATTTTTTGACACATTATGTGGTGTCAAACTAAATTTCTTGATGCATATATAGGCATATAGTGACACACCAAAACTTTCTAAAAATGTGTCATTCTATTGAAAAGATGTGTCAATATGTGAAAGAATGTGTCATTTTATTAGAACCGATGTGCCAATATTTATAAACATGTCTATCACGTGTGTCAATTTAAATAAAAGATGTGTATAAAAAATGTTTCATATGTTTCAATGTATAACAAATCTTAAGAAAATTAATGCTACATTGACACACGTTTTTTGATTAATAAAAAAATTATGACACGTTTCACATTTTGATTTAATAAAAAATTGATGCTACGTTGAAAATTGTGTGTCAATATGTACGTTAAAACATATTTGATGCTACATTGAAACATAATACTCGTATGATACACATTTCATTTTTTAATTAATAAAAGAAATTGTGTTCTTTACGTTGGTCCACTATTTTGAACACTATTTTGAATTTGCTCTTGGTTCCTCAATTAATATGCAACTATAAAACGTCTAACAAGTATTGATGGATACTGTTTAATGACCTTTATACCCTTATGGACACAAAAATAATACCTTCCTATACTTTTTATCCTAAATCACTTTTTACAATAACCACACTATATATATATATATATATATATATATGTACATTTCCATATCATGTATACACTGGGCTCGTTTGGTTCGCAGAATGTTTTTGACGGAATTGGAATCTGTTTAAGGAATTGGAATGTGAAGGAATGGAATGTTAGAAATTGAAATCCTTAGGATTTAAAATCTGACGGAATTGAAATATGCAAATACTAACGCATGTTTGGTTGGAAGAATGAAATCAGAAAAAACAATTATATTAAAATATTTAAAATTTAATTTTAGTATAAGATTAATAAACTAAATATTATTTAATAAATAAATTACTTATCAAATTATAATAATAATTTTTTAAATAATATTATATAAACTAATATATTAAATAAATAATTTTTTATATAAAATACAATTGTATTTTTAAAGTATAAATTAAAAAAGTAAGCTATAAATAAATTATATTTAATTTTTTTAAAAAAATTAATATAATAATAATAATTTTTTTAAATAAATAATAATTTATATTCAATTTTAAATAATTAATAATTTTTAAATCTTAATAACATGGTTGTTTATAAAAAAAATAATAATAACAATAATAATTAAATGATCGTTTATAATAATAATAATAATAATAATAATAATAATAATAATAAAAGAAATAAATAAAATAAATAAAAATAATAAAAATAAAATAATAATAATAATTAAAATAAAATATAAAATTAAAATAAATAAATAAAATAAATAAATAATAATAATAATAATAAGAGTTAATTACATAAATCGTCCTTGTGGTTGGGTCAAAATTACGGATCTTGTCCCTATACTTTTTTTTCAGTGCGTTTCGTCCCTGTGGTTTACAAATCTTACGGATCTTGTCCCTGATCCGACCCAAGGACCTCCCTTGCAAATCTCTCTAACGTGAGGGCTAACGATCGTTATAAAACCACAAGGACGATTTATGTAATTTACTCTTTTTTTTTAAAAAAAAAGGTTTTTCTTTTTAGTTTTATTATTCAAATTTTTTTTAATTTTATTACGATTAAATTAAAAAAAAAATTTTTTTTAAAATTTTAATTTTAATTTTATTATAATAAATTTAAAAAAAAAAAAAAAAATTTAATTTTATTATAATAAATTAAAAAACTATTTTTAATTTTTTTTTAAATTTAAAAAAAAATCAAAAAAATTATAATAAAATTAAAAAAAAAATATTTTAATTTAATTATAATATATATTTTTTTAAAACTGTTTTTTCTTTAAAAAATTAATTTTATTAAAAAAATTAAAGTAAAATTAAAAAAACAAACTTTTTGAAGGCTTTTTGATTACTGCTCGGTTCTCTCATGGTTTGACGGCTTGGAATGATGGATTTGAAGGCTTTTTGATGTTCTACCTCTTGGTTGATTTCTTTTGTTTTGTGTTTCTTGCAATTTCCGGTTTTGTTTTGGAACTTTTTTGTTTAATAAAATCTTAGCCTTTCGAAAAAAAAAACCTTGATTAAAGTCCAAACTGAAAACATTCTCACCACTAAAGGGAAAGCGAGCTTATTTCTTCAGTTTCAAGTATGCCATGACGTCTTAAGATATGTACAATATCAAAATCCCTTCAAAAAGTTTTTTTTTTTTAATTTTACTTTAATTTTTTTAATAAAATTAATTTTTTAAAGAAAAAACAGTTTTTAAAAAAAAATATATTATAATTAAATTAAAATAATTTTTTTTAATTTTATTATAATTTTTTTGATTTTTTTTAAATTAAAAAAAAAAATAAAATTAGTTTTTTAATTTATTATAATAAAATTAAAATTTGTTTTTTTTTTAAATTTATTATAATAAAATTAAAATTAAATTTAAAAAAAAAAGTTTTTTTTTTTTTAAATTTAATCGTAATAAAATTAAAAAAATTTTGAATAATAAAACTAAAAAGAAAAACCTTTTTTTAAAAAAAAAAAAAAAAAAGTAAATTACATAAATCGTCCCTGTGGTTTTATAACGATCGTTAGCCCTCACGTTAGAGAGATTTGCAAGGGAGGTCCTTGGGTCGGATCAGGGACAAGATCCGTAAGATTTGTAAATCACAGGGACGAAACGCACTGAAAAAAAAAATATAGGGACAAGATCCGTAATTTTGACCAAACCACAAGGACGATTTATGTAATTAACTCTAATAATAATAATAATAATAATAATAATAATAATAATAATAATAATAATAATAATAATAATAATAATAATAATAATAATAATAATAATAATAATAATAATAATAATAATAATAATAATAATAATAATAATAATAATAACAATGATAAAGATAATATGAATTCCATGGAATTGTAAACAATCCTTCTCATATTGCCATGGAATGTTGAATTCCATATATATGGGATTTTGAAGGAATTTCATTCCATTCCGTTTGCCAACCAAACACAGTAAGAAATGGAATTCAGATTCCAAATTCTTTAAATTTTTCAACCAAACACGTTATTAAATGAAATTGAATTCCAATTCCACCAGAATCTTTAGGATTCCGCCGAACCAAACGGGCCCTAGTTGTTATACATTTGCATTACTATAAGATGTAAACAATATTACTTGTTTATTGTTTTATATGAAAATGTAAGTGTGTTAGTAAACTATTGGCTCAAACCATTTACGTATTTTATTTGTTTCATTAAAATGATTTTACGTTTGTTATCGACAAAATATCAGAAGATCGTAAAATATAAATAAACATTTTTATGGCTTATTTGTATTAACAATATACACAAAGAGCCATAGAATGTAATTCTGCTTGTCTCACAGTTTTGTCAGAAGCTTTGGTCTTCAACCAATCCATATTAGACTTGTGAGTTCCTCTGAGCAAAACCTTTTGATTATTATATTTGAAAATCATCCTCAATTCTCCAAAATTCACCCTTATCTCCCCTAATGTAGCTAACCATTGAATTACAAGTACCATGTCATAGCCACCCAAAGGTGATAACATCACATCTGTAGTGAAAGGAGTAGTACCAAAATGCCACTTAAACCCTTTACATTCTGCATCAGTAACCAATTTGTTGCCATCTGCAACTGTAACTGGTAATGGACATGTACTTCTAATGATACAACCTATCTGTTTGGCCATATTTTTGTCCAAAAAATTATGTGTAGACCCACAATCAATCAAAATGTAGAGTGTATGCTTACCAACTATCCCAATAACCCTCATGGTTTGAAAATTGGTGGTACCAGTGAGAGCATTGAGTGATATCAATGGCTGTGACTGCAAATCTATCAAATCTTCTTCCCCCACATTTTCATCTATCTCTAAAAATTACACCCCTTCATTTTCCATATCAGGAACTAAAACCAAGGAATACAACTGACCACTACACTTATGTCCAGGAGCATATTTTTTATCACAGTAAAAGCACATATTATTGGCTCTTTTTTCTGCATACTCCTTCCGTGTCAATTTCCTATTGTTACCAGCAACTGGAGTGTTTGGTTTAGCAACTGGAGTGTTTGGGGTTGGCAACAAGGGATTATTAAAAGTGCTAGTAGAAGCCTGACCATATCTTGAATTGTTAGGAACAAAAGTACTCCTATTTTTCTTCTTAACTGCATTAATAGTAGCCTCTTGTAGGTTTGTCAAAGAATAAGTATCAGCCAATGTTTTTGGCTTGAACATTCTGACGCTCATAGCCAATTCAGTTCGTAACCCACCCAAGAACAGACTCATGGCATGTGCTTCACTTATCTCTACCCTACTCAAAAGATTATCAAATTCATCTTCATAATCTCTAGCAGTGGTATCATACTTCAAATTCTTTAGTTCAGACATGGGGTCATCATTAACACTACCAAATCTGTCCAAAATGGCTTGTTTGTACATTACCCAATCTACAAATTCTCCATGAATATTAAGAAACTGTGTATGCCATAACAAAGCCTTATCATAAAGGTGAATAGAGATAAGATTTACCGTCTCAATCTCAACCACTTGATCAATCAAGAACAATTGTTCACATCTGAATAGCCACCCTCTTACATCTTCACCAGAAAATTTAGGAAAATCAATCTTGGCTACTCTTGTATGCTGTAATGAACCACCTCCATTAGTAACCCCCCCCCCCCCCCCCCAATTTGATTGTTTTGCAAACTCAATCATGTGATCTCACCAGACATTTGATCTAATCTTGTGGTCATAGCCTGCATAGCACCACCCACCATTTGAACTATTTGATCTGCTATGTACCTTCTTGTTTCATCATCAAAAACCAATGAAGAACCAGTAGCAGGAGCATTTCTTGTAGCCACCATTGTGAACTGCTTCAAGATTCCCAACTAACTACCACGTGTACTATTTCTTGAGTATGTGTGAATCTGTTTCTAATTATCACTCCCTCTTCAATTGAGCAATAACTACTAACAATAACCGTTTCTTGGCTACCCTCAAGTCAAACAAAACTGACCATTCAACCAAAAGCAGAGGATTTAAGCACTGATGCGCTGCTCTTGTGGTCGCGATGTATACTTGACAAGTAGTCCTATATCTGAACGGATAGTATACGACTAATCAATATACCAGTGTAGTATTATCGATTAGAAATCAGAGTACCAGTGTAGTACTTCTTGATTTATCAAATTTGTTGATCAGAAAATAACAACCTCCACCAAAAGTGGACCGGAAAAGATGATTGTGATGAATATAGAATATGAATTATGACGATATAGAGCCAGAAAAGTGCTCTGATACCACTTGATAAGCACCAATAGGGATCAATTAATATCCGTTATAGGATTACAAACAGTTGGGCAATCAAGAATGAAGAAAAGACCGCCAAAACTAATTTTGTATTATCAAAGTGTTGATTTGTTACAAGAACAGTTGGAAGATTACAAGAAATAAGAGAATTGTATTTCTAAAAGTTAAATGAGAATTGTAACAATGCAAGTATTTAAACTAAGTCTTGGCAGGAAAAGATGTTAGAAAACGTTTAGGAGTAAATCACGTGCACCTCATGTGTCTAGTCTAAGACTATGCACATGTACCTCACGTACCACCAACTCATTCTAACACCTTGTTACTTGAGTACTTATAAAAAACCTGTAAACATTGCGACTTAAATAGAAGGATAAGAGGAAATTGGTGACCATGTCTTTCTTCCATGGGGCCTTGTGAGGAACTTGATTAGGCTAAGGTCTTCATCACTTGAAGATTTTTAGACGCCCTCGTGACTCCACTCTTGGAAGAAGAGAAAGGGAGAAAGCGACCCGACTATTTTCTGTGTTTAACTAGGGATTGAGAGAGATGGGTCGAGTATGGTGTAGGTGATGATATCAAGAATTTGTGATAGATGTGCAAAACGTTTCTTGGAAAAGAGAAGGGAACCAAAAAAAATAATAAAATGTATTTGTGGGGATGTGAGGGGTACGGTGGGATAAAGGAATATAAAATTTTATCATTGTTATTGAGTGTATCGAGTGTACTCCGTGTCCCGTCGAATCTCTAAATAAACGTACCTTCCCGATATCCGTAAATCATAAGAATCAAATATTGGGAAGCGTTTTCGAAAGCGTAACAGTACGGTATCTTTATTATGTAAAGATTAAGTTATAATCGTTTTACCGTTAGTCCGTCGGTGTCGGTATGTGTCGAATGTCGGTTTTTATGTTTTACGAGAAAATCTATCGTCATTGATTCAAATAAACTCGAAAAAAAAATCCAAAAGTGAAACTTAGGAAATAAACACTATAAATTATCGTTAAAATCTGTTTGAAATTTTACGGGGTTATACAGTATGGGTTTCAAGTGATTGGGGGGAGCAGTGGGTTTATTTTGTGTTAACTTTGAGCTACAATGTGTAGTTTTGATCCAGGTAATTGCAAACTCTAAAGTTTTTAAAATTCGCGAAACGTAAAATTGAGAAACATAAAAATACAAAATTTATAAAAATGTTAAAACTTATTATAACTTATTGAAGTATTTTAGATACGTGTTGAGGCTTACGGAGTGCTTAAACGTTGTTAAAACCTTAAAACGTAAATTTAAATCTCGTAAAATGTAAAAGGTGCAAGGTTTACGTAAAAATGGGAAAAGTGACATGTGACTTTTAAAATATAATTGTAAGGAACTAAAATTTATAAAAAGTGTAGACTGAGCATAGTCTAATATCGGTTTGAGTTAAATTTACATTTAACAATGTACGCGATTGAACGTATCCAGTTACTCGTAAAAGTAAGTTTACTTAAAAATAAAATAATAAGTAAAAGTAATTAATTAAATAATGACTTCGAAAATGTGAATTGTTACAGTCCTTACACCTTAAAAGAATCCTGTCCCGAGATTCAATTTAGGTTAGGCGTCAAAATGGTGTCAGTGAAGGGATGGGGGTACTTGTGGCGAAGGGTTTCCAAGATATCTAGCAATGTAATTCGATTCGTCATTTTGGAATACGGTGTAAGAAGAGAGAATACCCACGAATTGTTTATATTCACACAAATTTTTGCGACTCCCGGAAATCAATTAAAAAATCAATCTGAACATAACCCTAATATAACTACTCCTAGTATTGCAAGATTCATTTCTAATTAAGTTTAATATAGGTGATCACACTATGTTCCACTGTCCCTAAGTTAAATATAGGTGATCAGACTATATTCGACAGAGGTTCAATGAATTTTGAAATACTTAACTTAGTTATACTCGCAATATGTCTGTTATAGTGACAAGTACGACATTTATATAAGTATATTATATTATAAAAAGTTATATAACCACCAATTAATCTTTATCAAACCCTTATTAGGACACCATGAAAACTCTTATATAACCCTGGCAAGATTACCCAAGATTTGATGAAATTTATGTGTTGTTTGAGTGTAATAAACCAAGAACAAGACTAGAGCTTCAAGATCTTTAATCGATGATCAATAATGTTTTTAGCAGATATTGGGTCGTTCATAGATGGAGAAAACAAGAGAGAAGAATGGTTTTGCATGTAAGGAATGAAAGAAAGTGGTTTTGATTATATGGTTTCAAGATAGTGGGAGACAATATAGGAATAAGTAGTCAAGTGTGACACCACAAGACTTAGTGGGTGTGGGTTTCAAGTGAGTAGGAGCGAGTAGTGGGTTTATTTTGTGTTAACTTGAGCTACAATGTGTAGTTTTGATCCCAGTAGTTGCAAAGGTAAAGTTTTTAAAACCCGCGAAACATAAAATTGGGAAACGTAAAAATACAAAATTTATAAAAATGTTAAAACTTGTTATCATAACTTATTGAAGTAGTTTAGATAAGTGTTGAGGCTTAGGGAGTGCTTAAACGTTGTTAAAACCTTAAAACGTAGATTTAAATCGCGTAAAACATAAAAGGTGCAAGGTTTACGTAAAAATGGAAAAAGTGACATATGCCTTTTAAAACATGTAACTAAAATGTATAAAAAGTGTAGAATGAGCATAGTCTAATATCGGTTTGAGTTAAATGTACGTTTAACAACGCACGCGATTGAACGTATCATGTTACTCGTAAAAGTAAGTTTACTTAAAAATAAAATAATAAGTGAAAATAAATAATTAAATAATGAATTTAAAAATGTGAATTGTTATAGTATCATGGGGCTGTTAGATAGTCAACTATATTTCCATCTTACTGTCACCAATGTCTACAAAGATAAAGTATCATTCCTCACAAGCATACACAGTGAATAATCATTTGGCATCGCTCACATTCAATAGTAACCCATGAACACTTCCAACCTAAGACTACATTTTCGTTTAATCTTCCTAAGGTCTGCCAACCTATATGCAGTTTCATCATCACACATAAGAAAACATAGCAAAGAAAATAGAGGGACATCATAATGATGAAAAAACACATTAGTTCATCACGCTACAATTAACAAAATCAAACTAAGCTAACATGTTAACTATTTAACAAGTTTGCATAATAAAATTTATCGATATCATATAACAACATCATTAAAGTAATGTAAAACATATAAATGAACTAAAAAACATAAACATACCAACATCCAAAATTTGTTGCTTCCTTCCACTACCAATAGGCCTTCCCCTCTTCTTTCGTGGTGTGGTGTACTCGGGTCAGGCGATGTAACCGAAGGCGCATGTATTGGATTGTATTTTCTAGGCCTCCATTTTTTTTCTTTACAACAAACTCATTTCCGCTTCCACTTCCACCATACATGTTAGAACAATTAAGGTTTGTGCAGTCTAATCAAGCAATTAGGGTTTATGTTTGTGATTATTTTTGTATGTGTAGAACCCAATTAGGGTTTATGTTTGTGTGTGTAGAACGAATTTGTGTTTATGTTTGTGTCAGGTATTAGGTGAAGACAAAGAAGGATAAAGACAAGGGTAAAATAGTAATATCGCAAGGTGTAGAACAGTAACTAATGAGATTTTATAACGCTCGTTAGGTCGAGGGACACAATTTGCAGCAAACAGTAAACAATTGTGGCATAATTTGCAAAAATAGATAATAATGATAAAACGTGCGAAATCAGGAAACCACAACGACATTTTTCGCATTTTTCTCTAAAAAGAATAAGTATTTACTTTTGATGTACACCTTAAAAGTCCTAAATTAGAGAAAAAACTCATTGAGACATTTTATCAAACACCTTATAGGCATTTTCATGAACACTTCATTTGTTTGAATTTCTTACAAGAAAAAAAAATGAGAAAACAAAAAAGATGAAAAACAAGCCACGATTTTTTTTAGTTTTATTTATCTTAAATTGTAATAAAAACTTGAGAAGTCTAATATGGTTCTCTCAAAATATCCCAAAACATGCATTTATCTTCTGGTTGGCTGTGCAAATTAACAAATCCAGATAAAATAAGAAAATGGGGACCATATGAATTAATGTGTTGTCCTTTATGTAATGGTGATATGGACTCACATTCATACCTTTTCTTTAAATGTGAGTATGCCGGAAAGTTTTGGAGTAAAGTAAAACAGAAAATTGATGTAGACTATGGTGATCAAGACTGGAATGAAATTGTTGCTACATTTACAGGGAGATTCAATGGAAATTCAATCAGAAGCATCATTAGAAGATTATGCCTTGCTGCAAGTGTATACTTCATATGGCAACAAAGGAACCGCATGATATTCATAGATGATAAAAGGAAGTAGTGATGAGTTATACAGTGTGTGCTATGAAATAATAAGGTTGAGATTGATGAGCTTAAAAGCAAAGAACACTAATGCTGCTAGGAAAGCTCAACAGTCATGGGATGTGAAGATAAATTTGGTATGACAGTGTATGTTTGTTGACTGCATGAAGGTCTAAAGGAGTGTTGGGACATGGAATTATGGATGGGAGATATAGAGATGGTTGGGCCTCAAATTTGTAGAATGATGCCTGACATGGATGATTATCATTGATTTTTCTGTTAGGTGGTAGCTGTAGAATGATTATTTGATAGCCTTTATGAAAGGAAATGTAGTTCTTTATCTGAGGTAACAAGACCTTTGCATTGGATGATGCCTTACCTGGATGTCTAGGTATAATCTTGTTGTGAGGAGGTAGCTGAAGTTGGGATTATGCCCTAGCCTTCGTGGAGGAAATGTAATTTGTGCAAGTGGTCTTTACAATCATGAGGCCTGTAAGCTTTGTGGCCTAAGGTGATTCTACACTGGAATGAGCTTAAGTTTAACAAAGTTGTATGGGAAATGTAGTGACTGTGAATGGAAATGTGAAGAATAGAAGGAAATTAGTTGGTGTTGTATCTTACGTTGAGTATTTCTGTTTGGATTATTAGCATATTTTTTATCCTTGATTTCCTTGTAAAAGTTATATGGATGTTTTGGTGGTAAAAAAGATAACTTTAGAAAAAATAAATAAAGAAACCTATCTTGAACTGAAGATATTATATACGAATTAAAGTGCTTAAATCTTGAATTAAAGTATTAGAATATAATTGAAAAATATAAAATGAAGAAACCGGTATGTAGTTGCTTTAGATAGGGAAGGAAGATGAAGGGAAAAAAGAAGAAGAAGTGAGGTTCAGATCTTTATCCGATAGTGAATATTCTTTTTAGGCTTTTTCTGTTTTAAATAGTTTCTATTTGATCTTTTACCCTCGGACTAAAGATATATGGTTTGCATACTGTCACTTTTATTTTACAAACTACTAGTTTAAAACTCGTCCAAATACGAGATTTAGGCAGATAGTATAAAGAGTAATAATATTTCAATAATTTTGTTTAAAGTTAAAGATTGTAACAATTCATAAACCTATGTTTTTGCAACATTTAAAAATTTTCTTTAAAATTATACTAAATCAGTTATACTTATATAATAATTTTAGCCGTATTAAATTTTTAAACCCGTGTATGCGCGTGTTAAACTTATAAAGACGAATAACATTAGTCGTCATTGAATACTGATAGTTAGAAATAATAATTTTCCAGATATCCTTAATTAATCTTATAAAGAGGAATAACACGACTTGTTTATATATGTATATGATGCGTGGTTCAGGGTCGAAAGACTTCCTTTTCAAAGAGCAAGTTTTACAACCCACTAGGCAGTGTACCTAATCGTTGCAGTGTAATATGGGTAAGCCCAGGGGGGTTGATCGTTCTCTAGGGGAATAAAGATGCTAGTAGAGATGTATGACGAAGAGGTAAGGGTGAGGGTGAATTTTTTTAGTCTTTTTTATATTTTTTATGAAAGCAAGTAAAATCTCAAGGTTTGAAGAGTGGGGGGGGGGTGGTTTGTAATTTACCAATTAAACTACTTAACAAATTAAATTAAAACTAATTAAACTAAATGAAAGTACAAGCTATGGATTGCAGGAGTGTGTTCTTATGATAATTAAAAACGTGTTCACTTAGATTCTCTAACTCTCTAGTTGTCTTTTATTGGTCGGTTGAATTGTCACATCCTTGCCTAATTGATGCGTTGTATTTCATGTTTTAGTCATAGGGTGGTGCCTAATTCCCCAATTCTATGAATTGTAAGTCTCCTCTAGAACACCTGGGATCGCCAAGTACCGAGGTATCTCCCCCGAATATCCTATTATCCTTAACCTACAAATCACGCAATAAAAACAACTGGAGCCTATAGTGCACTCCAAGGCTTTATGCTATTTAAGACGTTCAAGCTCGCAACAATGAAAGAAGAAGCCTGTTTTCTTTAATCTAACGTCTACCAATTAGAAAAAGAGACAACCTAACAATAATCAATACCTAGGTTTCATTGGATTTAAGCAAACACTAATTAATATAGTTACGCATGATAGAAGAACACAAGCAAACAATCAAACATAGATGAAACATAGTGATAGATTGGATAAACAAACTTATCTTGAAGTGTAAAAGATGGTTTGGAACCATAAAATACTGTCTAAGTCGGACCTAAAATGAACTAGGGTTTGCTCTCCAAAATAATACACATCTAATGCAGAAAATTCGAGGTCTATATATAGAATTTACAACTGCGACGGCGCCTCCTTTTAATGGTGACGACATCTGATCGCCGTCATTACGGTTTCGTCTTTGCCAAGTCATCACTGGGACGGCGTCGGGTAGAAAGTAGTGACACCGTGTGGGTTGCTCTGGACGTCGTCCTGGGAAAACCTTGGTCGTGTGGTGTAGAATGAAAGAATGATGGCCTGATGAAATTAGGCATGACGCCATCACTTGTTAGGACCAAAATATGTTCTGAGCCGTCGATTGAGAATGTTTGGAACACTATGTAAACGACGGCGTCGCCCTTGATGTTGGGACGCCGTCCAACTTCTGAATTTGCCTTGTTTTCTTGACGTTGTCGTTTTCTTCATGTTTTCGCTCCTTTTCGTCCAAATATGCTTCATTCCAGCATTTTGCTTCCAAAAGACCTAAAATGTGAAAAGGAACGATTTTAAGCAGTTCGGATATAAAATGTAATGAATTAGGGCGTAAATGACCATCTAAAAACGTATGTTTTAAATCCTTATCTGTATAATATCATGTATTAATCTATTATACATTTGTGATGCAAACGGTACCGTGATGGAGAAAAACAATTTCCGTCTTGATGCAATGAGCGTTGTTTTATGAATGAATGACTGTCGTTTTGATGCAGTGGCTCGTTTTGTGAAAAAATGATTGACATTTCATAAGAAGGAAAAAAAGACATTTACTGATAAGGATTTAAAACATACATTTTTAGGGGGTCATTTAAGCCCTAAATCAACACATTTTATATCCGTTACTACTTAAATTCGTTCCTTTTCACATTTTAGGTCTTTTGGAAGCAAAATGCTGGAATGTAGCACATTTGGACGAAAAGGATTGAAAACATGAAGAAAATGACAAAGTCAAGATCAAAGGCACTCCAACACACCTGACGGAGTCCCAACCAAAGGGCGATGTCGTCCCTTTATAGAAGACTTGATCAAAAGTGCACGCGACGGCTCAGCAGAAATTCTGGTCCTAAAGCCTGACGGCGTCACGCCTAAACTCTAGAAGGCGTCACTCACAAATTCTACACCAAACGCCCAAGAACCAAGATTCAGACGACGTCCCTATTGAAGACTGACGGCGTCACACATCTCAACTGACGCCGTCCCAACGATGACTTGGCCCAAACGAAACCCTAATGACGGCGACGTAACGACGTCACTAGTAAAAGGTGACGCCGTCGCGATTGTAAATCTATATATAGAATTTGATTTTTCTGTATTTTAGGAGGTAGAACTTTGGAGAGCAAACCCTAATACAGTTGTAGTTCGACTTGGACAGTATTCTAGGGTCCCATACCCTATTTTACATCACAAGATAAGTTTGTTTATCCAATTTATCATTATGTCTACCCCATGTTCAATTGTATGTGTGTATGCTTGCTTGTTTAACATGAGTAGATGATGTGTGTATGCAAAAGCTATTTATAAAAGAAGTGGCTTACCAACTAAATAAGTAATAGATGATGTGGTTTGAATAGGGGTGGCTCAACAAGACCGTTGTAATTAAAAAAGGGCAAACTTTGATATTCTAAAAAATGCAGTTTAAATCTTGTTGGCAAGAGGACATAATGAAAAAAAATACTTATAAGTTTTAGAAAATTTACATTGCAAATTTGTTTGCTAAGAGGCGGGTGCCCACCAATCTCCACTCCAACTCAACACCCACTGGCCACTTTATTGGCTCTGATTCTGCTTGATTTGCTCATCGACGATGAATGTTATATGGTTTATGTTCAAAAGAGTAATCTCGGTTCTGTATTATGGAATGTTTGTGAGATCAGTTGTGAAGTTCAGGGACCTACAGGTATCATATAATATTTATTTTGCTATATTTTGGTTCTAGTTTGCATATGTTTATTATTGCAGGGACTATATGTGTAAAGATTTGGAAGTTATGGACTGAAGTGTGAAGCTGGAAACCCTAGAAGATCCACTATATAAAGTCTTATTCTCTATAGTTGATAGTTAGTTTAGTGTGTGTTTTCCATCTCTCTTTCTCTATGTTGAGATAAATCTTGTGTAATCGTTTCTTTCTTTCTTGTATTGTAACTGAAATTAAAACCTGATATTGTATTTGAAGCAATAGGCAGATGTTGTGAATAAAAACTATGAGGACATTGGTTGCGTGAAATCAAAGGTGTTTTGATTGTTTTAAGTTGATCTTTGTATTATTTTCCACAGTTTACATGTCGGTCATTATTTGGTTAAGCGTAGATGATTGTAACCATGATAAATGCCTCTCTATATATCCCACTGTAAAGTACTTTGGACATTCTTTTGTCATTCTTTGTAATAGAGGTGTAAACTATAATGGGCATCCATTTTTTGTGGTTTTCTAATTAAATCACTTAATAGCTCTTAATGGAATCTGAACTGTTTTAAGTTTTTAACTATTAAAGGTGTTTGTTTTTTCCCCTCATTTACATGCATTAAGAGGTTTAAACCTCTTGCTCAACAAGAGTTGGAAGAGGATGCTACTGCCTCTTAATGATATATAAAATAGTTTTTTATATTCTAATCATTCATACTTGAAAAAAGATAACATTATATTGATTTAGGCTCAGATTTTTCCTTCACATATTCAGATTCACAAGTACGAATCACATTCACACTCCGAGTCTCTTAAAAAACAATTAACAGTCACATTCACACTCCGAGTCTCTTAACAAACAAATAACACCAGTTGTTTCTTTGACTCTCTCAATGTTGGTAAAAAAAAATTAGGGTTAAAGACTTATATTGCCAACGAACTCTCCAAAATTTTCAAATACGGGTAATGTATTTTTTTAATACCATTATCACCAACCAAACTTGTTGGTACCGTTAAAAATCACCAACATTCTCATATGATTTTCCACCTATTTTTTTTATCTACGTGGAATTTCATTTTTTCCACCTAAGTAATTTAGACCGTCCTTTTATCCTTTTTGACCCATTTTCCAAGTCCACCACCATAGCCTCTGCCCGACACACATATCTTTCTTCTTTAACACACACAAATCACAAACACTGACAACCTAAATTCTAATCAAAATCTAACTCAAACCAAATCAAAATATTCCTTTTATTTTTCTTTCTATCAAATGAAGAACAAATCACAAAGTTTGCCACATCTTTGTTAATCTCACTACTAAATAAAAATTCTTTATTTACAAAGTTTCACAAAAATCTTTGTTCATATGGTGGGTGTTTGTTTTGGGGAAAAAATATGATCTTGACCTTTCTTTGTGAACCAAAAAACGAACCACACGGATTATGTATGTGTATTGATCTTCACAAAAGCTCGATCTTTTATTCGACATAACAAAAAAAAATCCCTTGAATCTTGTATTGATTTTTGAAACAGATCATGGAATAGGGTTTGTATCTTATTGATTGCTTCAAACCAGGTAGGTGTATTTTTCGTTCTTGTTCTTGTTCTTTTAAAACCTAACCACAAGACCCTTGAAACTTGATTTTAAAAACAGATTATTGATATGGTTTTTGTTGTTTTCATTGGTTGTTTCTTTGATACTTAATTTTTAGATCGACCCAAAGAGTATGGTGGTGGGTTTGAGATGATGATGGTAGTTCGAATGTTATGGTTGTGATTGATATATTGATGTTTTTTGTAGAAATTCATTGTGGTGTGCTTTATAGAAAGATGTAAATCGTGGACGAAGTAAACTACATTTGGTTAACACAAAGCAGATTCCGGTAGCACCAGCAGATTCCAGCAGCACGGTCATGGTTTGATTAAACCGTTGTTTTTTTTATTTTTAGTAACAAAAATGAGTTGTGCTTGAGGGTATCTTTTGTTCTTGCTAATGGGTTTAAGGGTTTGATTTAGTGATTTTGGTGTGTTTGTGGTTCGATTATTCAAAGGATTGAAAGGCTTGTCTGTGGTTCGAAATAAAAGATGAAAGAAAACCATAGATGTGTTCTTGATCTTTTTTGTTCTCGTTTTTGCGCAAGGTATCTGGGTTTGTGTGTTCTTGATCTTGGGTTTGTGTGTTTATGAGGTGGCAGAGGCGGATGTATGTGTTATGAAGCGGTGCCCGGGAACCACCTTGCACGACGAAATCTTTTAGAAGCGATGTTAAAAAAAAATTATGAACTACCTTAGAAATCATTTGGGAACTACTTTATGATTTTTTTTGAAAAATACTTTACTTTTAGTATAAAATATTCTTAGCCCAAATATCAAATAACCCAAATAAATAGCCCATCTATTAATTTATAATTAACTTAAATACTCCCTCCGTCCTAATTTAATTGTCCATGTTTCTTTTTTTGTATGTCCTAATTTAATTGTCCAATACTAAAAATAGAAAGGGGAGTTTGGTCAAGTTTACTATATTACCTTTGGTTAAAATTAATATTACAAACTTTTAAGAAGTGATAATTAAATGGTTAAGGGTAAACATGTCATTTGGCTAAAAAGTAAGAGAGGGAAAGGAGTATTAATTATGTTTTTCTTAAACCATGTGTTTTTTGTCGGGGGACAATAATTTTGAGACGGAGGGAGTAATAATACATCCAAAGTCCATCATTGGCAGTTTAGGTCTTGTGGAGCAACGAAGGGTCGGAAGGGAAGCGACTCACATATTTCATTCAACAAGACAACAATTCATTTGTAAGTTATTTGTTTTTTAGTTTATTTATTATTTAAATTTCTATGACTAATTAAATGGTAATATGTTATGTAATTGTACCATTGTTGTATTGCTATTATTTGCTTTTTAGGGTTTGTTGTTTGGACTTTCATTAGTCTTTAGGTTAAGATGATATGCATCATGTGATTACCAATTAAAAGTTTGAATTTTGGTATTTGTTTTAGTTAAAATGTTGAAGTCCTTAAACAAAAAAGGAGCATCAAGTTCAACCTCTAAAGATGGAGATAAAGAGCAAAGAAAGTATATGAAAATTGATTTAAAAGATCTTCTTGTTGATCCGAAAGATCGAAAAAGTATAGATGAGTACCATGTAAATGAACGAGATGAGATTAGACGAGCATATTTGATTAATAGGTCTTTCCAACCTAAAAATCATAATTTCAAAGTTAGGGATATCGGAGGTAAACCTCGTCGATTTGTTGCCTCATGGTTTGATGATTATACATATTGGTTGGAATATAGTGTAAAAGAGGAAGCTGCTTTTTGCTTATGTTGTTATCTATTGAAATCCGAGATAAAGAATCAAGGGGGTTCGGATAGTTTTGTAAAAGGTGGATTTGGAGCTTGGAATAGGAAAACGGGGCCAGCTGAACACAATGTAGGAAAGCCACACATTCATGCAGTAGAAAAATGTCAAAGCTTGATAAACCAAAAACAATCAATCACAACTGCCTTTGATAATCAAATTTCACTAGTAAAAGATGAATACTATATTCGTTTATGTTGTTCAATTGATGTTGTTAGATTCTTATTAAGACAAGCATTATCTTTTCGTGGTCATGATGAAACGGAAGAGTCACATAACAAAGGTAACTTTCGTGAACTTTTAAGATGGTTAGGCAATCGATGTGATCTAGCGTGGCGTACGGCATTAAAGAAAGCTCCAAAAAATGCAAAAATGACATGTGGTAGTATTCAAAAAGATATTGCAACCGCATGTGCGGATGAAATAATCAATGCTATTAAATAGAGCTCGGTGATGATTTGTTTGCAATTTTAGTAGACGAGTCACGTGATGTGTCTTGTAAAGAGCAAATGGCATTGGTTTTACGGTTCGTAAATAGAGAAGGGGAAGTTGTGGAAAGGCTTGTTGGTGTTAAGAAGGTTGAGGATACTTCGGGCTTGGCACTAAAGAATTATGTTTGTGAAATGCTAGGGAAATTGAAGTTGAGTCATACTAAAATCCGATGACAAGGTTATGATGGAGCTAGTAACATGAGTGGTGCATTCAATGGCTTGAGGACGTTAATTCAAAACAATGCACCATCCGCATACTTTGTTCATTGTTTTGCTCATCCATTACAATTAGCACTTGTATTTGTTGCAAAGAATCATGGTAAAATTAATGATTTTTTTTACCATTACTCGTTTGTTGAATCTTATTGGATCTTTCTATAAGCGAAGAGATAAACTAAGCGAGAAACATGCAACCAACATTGTAGCATCTTTGGCAAAAGGTTTGTTTTAATTATGTACTATTTAATTATAGGGGCTGTTTTTATTATTATTATTTTTTTCTATTTTGTATTATAGAAATTATGTACTTGAGCTATCACTAAATAATCTATTGTACAATTGTTTATTTAGGTGATATTGAAAGTGGTAAAGGGATGAATCAAGAATACGGTATAAAAAGGCCATGTAACACTAGATGGGGCTCTCATTATGGTTCACTATTAAATATCAAGAAAATATATCCTTCGTGTTTTAAGAAAAATCAAACCATTTGATTTTGTGTTTTGTTTACACTTGATGGTTGACATATTAGGGGAGACATATAGTTTAAATAAAACATTACAAAAGAAAGACCAACAAATTGTTAATGCTATGCATCAAGTGAGGACTTCTAAAGAAAGATTACAAGACATGAGGAATGGAGGATGGGAACCTCTTATACAAAAGGTTACTTTATTTTCTGAAAAATATGTTTGTGAACTTATAGATATGAATGGTGCATATTTTGATGGAATAAGTCGCTGCATTGGTTCAAAGGTTAGAAATTTCCACTATAATATAGTTGATGTATTTATTTGACTAGTTCATACTTAACATATTAACCACTAACAATATGATATAAACTATTTTTTTAGGTTAACAACTTGCACCATTACCAAGTTGATGTACTTTACTTGGTTATTGATATGCAACTTCAAGAGCTAAATCATCATTTTAACGAGGTGAACACGAGACTACTTACTTGTATGTCTTCTTTGTGCCCAAGTAAGTCCTTTGAAGCATTTAGGTCGACGATCTAATAGAATTGGCTACTTTTTATCTCGAAGAGTTTCCAACACTTTATGATTCACTTGAATTAGAACTTAGACGTTATATTGTGGATGTAAGTGGAGATAAAGAGTTTGCTACCTTGAAAGATATTAAAGATCTATGCAAGAAGATGGTTGAAACAAAGAAAAATGAAATCTACTCAAATGTATATCTTCTCATCAAATTAGTATTGATTTTGCCGGTTGCAACTTCTACCGTGGAACGTGCGTTTTCGGCAATGAAGCTCATTAAGAGTGATCTACGCAATAAAATGGGGGATGACTTTATGCATGATTGTTTAGTCTCGTATGTTGAAAAGGATATATTATAAGGCATTAGTAATGATACAATCATTGCTCGTTTTCAAGTTATGAAACCTAGGAAGACGCAAGTGAAAGTGAAATTGTAAACGTATTAACTATTATGTTACAATTCTATATTTAATCTTTTTTCTTATTATCGCATCTCCCGATCCGACCCGAAAATTGACCGGTTGGTTGGTTGACCTATTGAATTTTTCGACTAGACCAAATCAAGGAACCACCTTAGTTTTCCGGCTAGATCCGCCACTGTGAGGTGGACAAGTTAACCTCACAGGTGGACATGTTAAAATGTTGAGATGAATAAATGACCTGTTGTTGGTAACCTGCTGTAGCCGGTAACATTTGAGAATATTGGTAATATTTGAAAAAATGTAAACTTTTGTTGGTGATAAGAGTATTAAAAAAAATACATTACCCGTATTTGAAATTTGAAATTTTTGAAAAGAGCGTTAGCTATTTAAGTCTTTAACCGAAAAATTTACGATATTTTCGAAGATATTTAAATAGCATAAACCACTCACAACTCACAAGCAATCCAACTTTGATATATATTAAAAGTCAATGGCATCCACCATTACATGAACATTTAACAGTTACGTGCATAACAAATCCTGTCACGTACGTGATGTGGAAATGAGGTGGAAAATTAAAAGAAAGTTTTACAAAATGACGTGGAAATAACGTGGTGATGAGTTGAATGTGATTTGGGTATTTGACGCTAGTAGTAAGTTACAAGAGAATGCCGTACGTGTTATGAAACATGAGTTACGTTAAGTACACCCAAAAAAAGTGATGCACCACATACATACATAATAATGTGATTTTAGATTACTTTAGCAAGTCTGATATATAAGCAAACTATCTTTGGACTTCATGATGATCATGATAACGTCTTGTTTAGTTGATTTTTGGAACAAATAAATATGATAAATACTATTATGTTCTACAAAAAGAACAAATAAGAAAACACCAAGTATGTTTTTCAATCAGTTCATAAAAAAAATGAACTCACGATGGTGCAATCGAAACTTTTTCAACTTCGACAATGTACTCAAGCGTTGCAGAAGGAGGGATTCTAAAGCCAGAACCAAAATCAGCACCCTCGTCACCAAAGGCGAGAGCTGGAGGAACTATGATTCTTCGTTTTCCGCCATTCTTCATGGTTCTTAATACCATTTCAACCCCTTCACACATTCCCTTGCTATAAGGCCTTGATCCTACCACAAGAGCCAATGGTTTTTTGTCCTTACCAAAAGTATCCACAAATACACCATCTCCTACCACATTTCCCTTGATATCTATTACAACTAAGCCGCTTTTCCTTGGTGTAGCACCACCACCTACTCGCAACTCGTAGTACCTACATTACCATAGCATATACTTATTTGTTACATAATTATATGATTCATATGTCGTCCTAAAATTCGATGTGACGCTGATACAAAAATCTTTAGGGCAAATGATTGAAAAAAGTATTATACTTGCCACAATTTCATTTTGTGGGTAGCGAACAAAAATTTTTGCTTTTGTGGGTACTTTTCTTTCAAATTTATCCTTTTTAGGGTATTTTGCGAAATTTTTGGACATTTTTGCCCCTCTTAGCTAATAGAAAATTTTTTTCCCCGAAGGGCAAAAATGTCACATATTACCCTAAAAAGGATGAATTTGAAAGAAAAAAAAATTGTTCGCTACCCACAAAAGAAAATGGTGACAAGTATGATACTTTTTTCAATCATCTTTATGCACACCCAACAACACTAAAACAGATCGATATTAATAAGTAACATGTAGTATGTACCTTATGCCATTAGGTAACACCACCTCCTCTTCCTTTTCTACATCTCTGTAATAATTCAACAAGACTCTTAACAAACCAATATACGTGATCAAAGATGAATGACCATTGTTACAAAGCTGGTCTAAAACTTAATTTAAATATTTGGACTTTTACGCTTATAAATTTTTGGAATAATGTCCACTGTTAGAAAGCTAGTGTCAGTCGAAACAAATTTAACTAGTGTTTTGGCATGGCACTTGGATCTTTTGATGCATCCAAATGTCATTTTGAAAACACTGGTTTGTGCCAATTGTTGGTGCATAACAAACCTTGTATTTGCTTCTTGCTGATTAACCTCGAAACGCGTCTTGATTTGTTCAGAGACAACACCAAATGTTAAAAAACCTGCCCAAGCCAGACCAGCACCAAGACCAAATCTTCTGGTTAAACTCGAAGCTATCCAGTCAGTTGAATCAGCACTGGTACTCCTACCACCTCGTTGTTCTTTATCAGTAGCTGCTGTCAATGGCTGCTGCGACTCCTGTGATGAATTCTTCTTACTGAGGGATGGTGGCTGAGATGGTTTCTGTGGTGGTGGTGGTGGTGGCGGTGATTGTGACGATGAAGATAATTGTGGAGTCCTTACTATTAGTGGTGACACAATTGGAGGAGAACCAAAGAAAGTTGCCATGGATCTATCTGAAACAAAACTAAGGTGGTGTTGTGGTGCAATATGTATACTAATGGTCCCTACCTTATCTTGCAGATTTTGATAAGAATTGTGGGGCACCAAAAGCTATTATATCAGCTGAGGTAACTTATTAAACATGTACAACCACATATGCATAGGGAGAAAGACTGCTAAAATAATCAATTTATATATGAGCTAGGAATACTTTTTATATATTGGTTATTGGAATTTACAAAGTGCAATCACTCGTGCAAATAACATTACATGGAGAATGTAAAATCGAATAACTAGTAGTTTCAGATATGAATCAATCTCTTTTTAACGAATGATGCCAGAGGAATACATGTTGGCTGCTAATTTGGCCAGACCCAACTAGTAGATCCCTCTGTCTAGTCTCTTGTGGCTTTTGAACTAGTGATTGGCTTTTGAAGAGGCTTCAATGTAGCCATGATGTCAGCAAACGTAGGCCGTAATCTCGGATCTCTGTAAAATACAAGAAGCGTTAAAGTTATATTCTTTTCTAAAGCCCTAAGTTACGCTAGTAAAACACAAAAGTAGTCGCTGCATAAAATCTGTGCAAATACCCAAAGTACTTGTCTTGCAACTCAAATCTACGCATAGACCATCAGGAATGCATGTCTTTTGCCAAACTGAGTTGTGGCAGATAGGGAAGTTGGGTAACAAGTCAACACGGGTTTGACTTGAAACGGGTCACTTTAAGTCTCATTAGAACCGGAATGGGTCGGGTTGGCTTTCTTTTAAGTATTATCAATGCATAATGATCACAAGAATAGTGTTATTACAGTATAAGTGACTGCATACCAAATTTATATCTAGACTTACAGTTCTAGTCATCATATGCACAATTTAAGTGACTGCGTCCCAAATTTATGAGGGATAATGTTGATTCTTAGGTTTTATATAAAGTTCAAACATATTTTTTTTTCTTAATTTTTTTTTTTTTGGGTTGATGAATGGAATACTCACGTTTGCCAACATCTTCTAATAATGTCACCAATGGCAGGGTCCACGTCTTCCGGAATGTCAAGACGGCGATGCTGAAAGCCAACAGCGCCAACAACTTGCATTGGGTTCATACCACCCCATGGTTGTTGCAATGTACATAGCTCCCATAAAATGACTCCAAAGCTGTAAACATCACATCTGCATTGCATTCATCAAAATAAATGAATAGCTGTACTACATGCACTGAATGACTGAAATATACAATTTATTTACAGACCTACAAGAAGAGAGTAAAAAAGACCTACTTTTCATCTGAAGGTTCATTTCGTAGAACCTCCGGAGCCATCCATTCTGCCTGAAAAACAGATTTACCACGTTCAATTGTCACTACAAATCTTGGAGTTGCATAATCATCAATAATAATAAAATAACTTCAATTCTACATATTATTCATTATTTGCAGGTTTCTCAACTTGGACCATGGCCCTAAATATATCCAACATATGGCTCTCGGATAACGGTGCATATTAATTTACATGCACAACACATGACATGGCTGAGAAAAGAAAGGAAATAGAATTATTATAAGCAATGTACTCCTTAATCCTTATGCATATAATAAGCACACGTGACCCTGTGCCAGTTTTAATCAATCTACAGCGGTAAATATCTTCTTACTTAATTGTGAATAGGCCAAGGTGGGTATCTATAACGGTAAAAATGGGCGAAAGAAAAAAGTTAGCTTAAAATAGAAAGGTCAAGTGGGTTGAACGGTCGCAAGTAGCTTAAAACAGATTTGTAAAACAGCAAAACTCCAAATCACTTTATTCATAAATTTGTTAAATTAATAACAACCTCATGACTTTAGTATCATATTTAACACACTAATTGCTTATATGGTTTAGATAAAAAGAGATGGAGGTCAACCCAAGCGGACCCATTATGACATACTGACATGTACCAAAAATTACACGTCTTGACAATATTCACCCAACCTTTAAGTGAATCTACAAAAAGACCAAAGGAACACACACACGCATAGCTACAAAGTGTGGTTAATTTCATATGTTTAAAGGAAGAAGATGAATGGTTTGGCAAGAACAGACCGTCCCTGCAGTAGATCTTGATGACAGAAATGTGCTGTGCTTCATCCTTGACAGCCCAAAATCACAAACCTGATGATAGAATAATATCTTATTATAAAATGCCTATTACAACTAAGAATTCTGAGGTTTGTAAGATTGGAATGCTACCTTAACAACCCAATTTTTATCAACAAGAAGATTTGGGGACTTCAAATCACGGTGAACTATAACCGGTGTGCAGTTGTGCAGATAATTCATCCCACGAGCCTGAAAGTTGAGTTTTAGAAGATACAATGATTATGGTTACAAAAATAAACCTTTCAGATTAAGAGCTAAAATCAAACAAAGATCCAAAAACTTGCAGAAAATAACATACAGCATCAAGGGCTATCCTCATACGTCGTCTAATATCAAGTTGATTGTTGGGCCGGTGTATTAATCTATACAAGCTACCTCTGCAAAAAGTAAACTATATATCATCACTATGGATTAAACGATTATTTATGAACAAAAATGAGAATGCTTTTAGCAGTCAACAGAGTTCAAAGAGAATGATACAAATGAAGGGAAAATACAGGAGTTTATATAGCAAATCAATCTGTCTAAAATGTACTGGAAAAAGAGAGCCATATCCATATAAGAAGACCATTCTTATATAGTTATGTTTCATCTTAGTTTTGCAAGAAGTGATATTGGATTATTATATTGCATGTATCTGACATCATGATTGGTATATGAGTGAAGATAAACTTAGAATAACTATTTAGGTTAAGCGATATACCTAGGCAAAAATTCAGTAACAATTGAAAGATGTGGAGCACGTGTTATAGCTCCCATGAAGAGTACCACATTCGGATGCCGAACTCTTTTCATGATTCCCACCTTCAACCCAAACACCAAACGGTAAGAACACAAACAGAAAGGGTATGTTTTTCCTTTAGCAATATTAACAATTACTTGTATAAAATAGATAAAGTATACTTTCTTTAACCCATATATATAGATAGTACAATACTTCAATATGAGGGCCTTTATTCACTTGTATGCATCTATACTTTATTGAATTACTATAAGAACATGCAATATATATGTCGTTAATTATTGTGACTATGGGAAAAGAGCAGATTATACCTCACTTTTGAACTCCTCGAGGGATTCAACAGTTATTTCTTGGTCTAGGAACTTTTTAACAGCAACTTCCTGAAATTTAAAAATGATTGGAAGGATCGTTATATATCTTCAATATTGAAAAAATTACACATGCATAAAAGAAATAAAAGTCATACAATAAGCAGCCCGTGTTAATGAGTTCGCCTTATTTCTAAACCGTTTAAAGATTATTAAAAAAATAAGTAATTAAGCCCTCCTATACAAAGCCGTATAAAAAGTATACTTACAGTTCCATGCCAATCACCACGATAAACCTCCCCATATGATCCTGCAACAAGGAAATGGTTATTAGAGTTGATTAATATTACGATGGCAAAGATTTGAAAACTTAGCATGATAGCTGAGTACCCAATCCAATACGCTCGCCTATTGTGATATCCTCCCATGCTATCTCACAATCTGCCACATCATCAAGGGAGACTTCAGAGATCGTGCTATCATTACCTGCAGACCTATCTGATACTCTATCTCCTTCTCGTGCTACATCATTCTCACTCCCTCCCTGTTCATCCCTCGTTGGATTAAGAACATTAAGCTGACCAGTTGCTACCACTGCTGCAGCTGTCGCTGTGGCTGTGGCTGCAGCTGCTATAGGTATATCTATGTTTGGATCAGGTGTGCTTCTTGTAGCAGCAGCCACCATTGATGATGCTACAACCGCAGCGGCTGCCGCGGCTGCTGCTGCCGCTGCTGGAACTTTTGTAGCATTTTGCACTGGATTGACTTCAGCTTGTGATGAAGCATGCTTAGTGGGTACATTATGGGACGGCAAATTTGGTAAGAACCGAGGATGATGATCTAATTGACTGAGGGCAGTCTTTTCTTTGTCTTGAGTCGGGTGTGAATCCTCCTCTTGTTCATCATAAACTTCTGTAAATAAGTTTGCAGGAGCAACAACGCCGCTTTCAAGTAATACATCATGCAATTTCTGGGCCAACTGAGGATTTTCTTTTGCAGCATCAATCATGTATTGTGAAACATCTTTAACCTTCATTTTGCGTACTGCAGGGGAACTCACACCTTCGGTCCACGAAGGGGATCTTGCATGACTGTGATAAGAGGGTCTTAATGAAATTTCACCCAAATTTTCCTCCCTCTTTTTATTTTTCGGAACTAAAGGTTCGGGTACATGTGTAACACCATCAGATCTTTCTTGAGCGGAATCTAAGTTTTTAGAGTCCGAGCATTCTTCAGAAGAAGTAGTAAGACCACTTCTCGAAGAAGTTGCACGGGAAGCATCCTCATCTCTCGACCATGGACTCGATGACAAGGATGATTTGTCTTCATTTGCATTGGATTCTTCAGTTATAGCTGTGTCCGATGGGATAAGTGTTCCAGGGTCTGCCATTAGATCAACAATGTACTCCCTGACATTTGTGCAATAAATTACTTTAATTAATGGTAATTAGCATTAAGAACATAATAAGTCTACTAACTAATTTAAGTTGATATAAAGGGTTTAACCTTCCATCACCAGTCTTTATGAAGTTCATTGCAACATCACTAGAGCCTGTATATTGTTTCCCTTTCACCATGCGGCAAGGGATACCAACACTGTCAGCCAAAACCTATGGAACGAAGAAAATAAGCGCATCAATCTTAGCCCCTCAAAAGATAGTGCAAGGATACTTATAGTTCCATCAATAAACCCCATGTGGAAACCATAAACACCAATAAACAGGTGTAGAGGAGACACACAACTTACTTTATAAAATAAAACAAAAAATAAAAAAGATTTACGGTATTTACGATGAGTCCATTTCGTAGGTAAGATGAGCTATTGTGTATGTAAACGGTAAGAGAAATATATGCAGTAACCCCACTAGTAAGATTTGAAACTAACAAGCGGTCTTGGAATTCTCAATGAGTTCAGTCACCATGAACGGCTACAATTTTGTATTCTAAACTTTCCTTTTCTGCTCTGATGGTTGCCTATTTGAAGCCTGGTCTACAACTGGACACCGACATCCGTTGAAGTTCAGAGATGGCATCTTTCTTGGACAAACATACGCATAGCTTCAAATTGTAGAGATGGCAAGACGGTCAGGGTCAGGAGGGTTGAGAAACAGGTCATTTTTACAAAGGTCGAAATAAGTTAGGTTGACCCAGAACACTTGTTGGACAATCTTTTTCATGTTGTTCTATATATACTTAACTAGCTTCATAGCCCGCCCGAATGGGCGGGCTAGCTTCATGATAACACATGCCGAAATCAAAATATGTATCTAAAAGCAAACATTGCAATATATATTGAATAATACAGTGGAGCTGTTTTTTGAATACAAATATATGTTTTCTTCATCAACATTTCGTGAATTATGTTCTTTCTTTTCTAACTCATGGGCATTACAATCATTTTATCAATTCCAACCGGTTGTTGATGCTTTCGTAAGCGTGCAACCTTGAGCCACAAAACCTGCAACCTTGATCATCCTTTAAGGCTGGCGCAAGAACTCAATAAACTGCATTTGTTGCACTTGTTTTCACCAGATGGGCCAACATGTCTTGCAGTTCAACAACGGTTATATAGACCACAGAATGAAAAGTCTACATTTGTACAACTATCACCAAAACATCCCCATAAGATAAACAACCAAAAGCTAAAAATGATAACATACCTTGTATTAGGACACTTCCGGTCACCATCTTGTTGCCACACTTTTGGTGTAGGGTTTGAAGAAGCGACACCATGACCAGAAAAAATCTTTTCTACTTATTCGTGGGATTGCTTATGTTAACCTGCTTATTTGCGATATATAAAAATATATATATATAATAAAAAAAAACGATAGTATAGAGTGGACACCAGGTACATTCATGATAGAAGTCCCCTGCTGTATAATCTGCTCGTACACTACTCTGTGTTCGACATTACTGATGATGTTGACTTCCTTGTAGAAGTCCCCTGTTGTATGTCAGTGGTTGAAGAAAAGTTTTGTTACAGCAATCTCTTTTCCACATGGAACAACACCCTGTGACAAAAATGTTGGATGTAGCACCTTCTAGTGTGATTCAAGAATTTTTTTTATACACCGATCTTGTTTATTATAAAAATAATGTTTAAAACCCAATACACAAACATGATAAAAAAAGAAGAGATAATATTATATAACAAGTCTAACATAAAACATATACTATAGCAGTTATGAAAGTTATCCTATAGGCGATGACAGCAAAATCGATCATAACATATTGTCAAACTAAACATAGAAGCTGCATAAATTTAAAAAAGTAAATACCAAGAACAAATCTTCAAATGAGCCTTATTTGAATCCACATAATCACTTTGATGACAGACATCCAAACACCACTAAGATAATGAGTTCTTATGAGTATAGCAAGTATGCAAGTCGATTACTTATTGGACATTCTCGATCTCCCGAAGCATGTCTTTTTTAGTTTCTTCTCGAATGGACCTTTTTGCTCTATGCTCGAAAATAGCTTCTCCAGGAGATCACAAAAAAAATGTGACGATAGTAATTTTTTTTTTATTTTAGCTTTTCAGGTTTTTGTTTCAGCAATTTTTTTTTAATGTAGGTATTTCAGGTGAAACCAACAAATTACACAGTAGATTTTAAGCGTGTTTGGATATGGATGTGCAAGCGCATCTTCAACTGAAACCAACAAATTACACAAGCAAAATTTATTTTTAAAATGCATAAGCCAAGAAAAAGGAGTTTTAATATTAATTAAGGTATCATTATTAGAAATTATATTACTTAAATGGTCCTTGTGATTTGCTCAAAATTACGAAGTAATCCCTCGCCCATACACATAAGAATATGGTCCCCAGTTGCTTTCACATTTGGTCCCTCAAGTATGTAGTTAATCTCACTTTTGGTACCTCAAGTATGTAAGTAATTTCGCTTTTGGTCCTAAAAAGTGAAGGGCAAGGAACCAAATATAAAAGTAAACAGTGTTCCAACGGACCATATCACTAATCTTTATCGGCGAGTGACCAATTCCATCAAGTGAAGCAAACCACAGGAACCGGTTTGAAGCAAAAACATTAACATCTCAACATAAATTAACATCATGTTTGAAGCAAAACCAGTGTGGCATAAAGTAAATATAGCATGCAAGAGAGCACAAAGCAATCTACTCACCTGTGATTCTCTGCCTAGGATCAAAAGTCAACATCTTTTCGATAAGATCAATGGCAGCAGGATGAACTTGAGGAAACTTTTCATTGAACGATTGGCGTTGATAATGGTTTAGTTGCCGAATGTATCTTTTTGCATTTTCGTTCAGAAATCCTAATTCAGCTTCTGATGGAGTTCCAATCAGCTGCAAGGTCAAAATAATTTTAAAGGTCAAATACATAACGCTGATTATTCATTACTTGTCAAAAAAGCTATGCTGCCCGTTTTATACCTCCATAAGCAATCTTAGCTGGTGTACATGGCCTCTACCAGGAAATAAGGGCTTGCGGTCCATCAATTCCATAAAGATACAACCAACTGACCATACATCAATGGCAGCAGTATAATCAGAAGAGTTTAACAGCAACTCTGGTGCACGGTACCATCTTGTAACGACATTACTCTGTCATGAAATCAGTTTCAGATGCAACACGAGCTAATCCAAAATCACATATTTTCAGGTCTACAATTGGCGTTCAGAAGAAGATTGCTAGGCTTCAACTAAAACCAACAAGTTATGCATAAATTTGACAACTTTTATATTAATAACAGTAGATTTTAAGCGTGTTTGGTACTGGGTTTAGTGATGACTTACAGCTGCAGCAAGGGCTGTTTGGTACGTAGTTAGTGTTGCAGCAAAGGTTGTTTGGTACCGAGTTTAGAGCGCCAGCCGGGCTGTTTGGTACATACTGCAGTAATATCTGAATTCCATGAGTAGCCCTACAAACATCTGAATAATGGTTTCTCCGGCCATGTCAAGCAACTATCTACAAATACTTCCTTGCAAACATCTTTTCCAACGCAACAGGGCATGCCTCGACATCACCAGACCAAGTAAACAAATTGCGAATTAGGAGATTGGACAAAGTGTATCCTTAATATGTATATTGCTGAATCAAACTAACCTGTTCTTGGATGTCCACAAGTCCGCGTAAAGATTCGTTAATGAGCTTGGACACCTTCAAATCAAACAAAACGAAGGGCTTGCTCCCACTACTGCCAATAACACGCATGTGAACTTTGAACCTATAGTTAGGTGACATACAAAATTAGAATAAGGATGAAAATGGAAATTGTTGTTCCAAAGTTCAATCCATACCAGATTCGGCCATTGTCAACACCATTCAAACCAATTTTATGGCCACAATCGGCAATACGAACATTTGGACATACATTTCCATTTTCATCCCTGATCTGGGCTACAAAGCATGCACTCATTGATTCACACCATTGATCTCGAGATGCGAGAAAACGATTGTGTGTGTAGCATGCTGAAATGAAAAGAAAATATAAATTAGCATTCCAGTCTGTTAACAGAATTCATACAAAACGATTAGCCATTTGACCCAATAGTTTTGATATATAAGGTCTTACATTAGCTGCACCTCCAATCCAATACTTCTGAGCAGATTCACAAGGAGTTAAGATGATAAATTCCTGAGTGCTTGCATCATATCTAGTGATTGTTTCAATGCCTCGAACCTAAAATAGAGGTCGGTAAGGAACCAAAACGTTATAATGATAAAAATACCAAAATTGATGACTTTAACAAAAGCTTAACGTACATTGCTTCCATGACCAAACTCAGTCATTGCAAAGCAACCTTTTACTTCATAAGTCTCAGTTGGCTTGTACCATTTATCATGATGGCGCTTTGCGCCCATGAAACGGATTGCACCACCCCTGAAATTATGGTAGGAGCACAAAATCAATATTATCAAATGTTTACATATGAATGCGTACTTAAGATGTTAGCTTGTAAAGATAAACATCTTATTCTATCTTAATTCCTACCAAGGGCTTAAATCCACATGACAGAATACTTAAGCATACAATGAACCCATAACTTTATTTATACTTGGTCTTTAAAGACAAATGAATGTTTGGAACAACAATTTCAATCGTTTGATGAGTAATCCCAGCAAATATAATCCCAGCATATATTGAGATAGGTAATTTTATCTAAATAAGATATATTAACATTAATTATTCTGTTCGAGTTTCAGTCTAGTTTCAGACAATAAGCTGTCTTATGGAACTGCATATTGAAACTGCTTATGTAATTATTGCAATTTCAAGTAGCAAATACTCAGTTTATAGTGTTTGGGTAAGATAAATTGACTCGGATTATCAGATGCTTTATGTGTCGAACATTCAGTTTCTGAGTAGCTGCAGCATAACTAACATAACTGATTCTAATTATCTTAGCTATTTGGGATCACATTTACACTTAAATCCTTAAACAATCAGAATCTGCCAAACACACATCTTTATTTAAATTCAAACACTCTCCTACACCCCACTTTGTTACATTGCATGATCTAATATCAGAACAAAACGCAACCCAAAAAGCTCATAAGATACCAATTTTGTGTAAATAGTTACTCCAAAAGGCAACCCCAAACAATCCATAAGATACCAAGACCAATAACCGAATCCTGCCACTGCTAAAAATAAGGGCAATCATCTAATCAAAACATACAAGAAAAAGGAATGACCCTGTAATTTCTAACCAAAAAGTAAGAACTACTTATCCACTTAACAATAACGCAATAACCATATAACCAAAAAATCAATTAAACCACCAGTCAAACAAATTGATCAATTAATTTTTATAAAGTCATGAAATTACAAACCTGGAATAGATGAGTCGATCTCAGTTTGGTGAAATCAGGGTTTGTTGATGCCTTTTGAAAATCATAGAATCACACCAGAAAAATATATGGTATAGATTAGGTCAATATGTTTTTGAATAAAATTAAGAGTTTTGTTGATTGTGGGGAGTTGAATTTGGAAATGCCATGTGAAATGGGGATGATGATATCTTGTTTGACCACATTGAAGAGTAAAGTTGAATAGTTTGGAAATGCCGAGACTATAGGGTTGTCTGTTATGGTTTTGTTGGTGTATCAATTTTGGGATGCATTTTATGTCACAACTTGTGGATTGCTCCACTGGTTGAGGGCTTATGTTCGGATGTCAAGACCAGTGTTCGAACCTTGCAAGTTACAATATTTTTACTTATTTATCCGAAAATTGTGCTTTGTCATCATTTCCACCTCATCAAATGATGTGCCATGTCAACATTAAAATGCCTCGTAAGCATTATACACGTGGCATGTGTAGCCTCATATATATATACTAGCTTCATAGCGCGGAGCAAAGGGCTAATTTCATGAAATAATTTTGTTAAAATATGAACATTGTTAAGCATTTGTGTTATAAAAGTATAATTCATCTTGTATGATATGTGATATAAAAAGCATTTATAGAATAGACCATGTAAGCAATCGTAAGTAAAACATGAATATTAAATGATGAAAACAGAATATGATGGATGTTGTACATTCAAAGCCTACAAAGAACTTTGTAAACCACATCGTCGTGCAATTTGTGTATTTTCCTTCACTATCGCAACCTTTAAGCTTTTTTTGCTATTCACTTACGAAATAGCCACACATGGTTGTTTGTGTAAGAAAGTGGGACGTTGAGGGTGTCTCAAGGATCATTTTCAGGGGTCACACCTTCAGGGTATTACTAAATCTGGATGATTCTAACGCTTACGTTGATACGAATGTATTGAAAGTGGCGTTCATAATTTTCATACTTTCCCATATTTGATATCACTTTGTCTTTTGGGATTTCTAATCTTGTTGCTACCTGTCAACGATCTTCTTGTTCAACTGCATGTAAGATTACATAAATAACAGTCACTTAAATATTGATAAGTGTCTACTCAGTAATTATAAGTATAGGTGACAAAATTAAACCATATCTCATTAAAAAAATAAAATATAAATTATGAGTGGGTTAAATGGTTATGCTTGATTCTAGTTGGTGAAACATAGTATAAAATGTCAACACAGTGTGCACGAATATATGTACTTATGAGCTCTTACAGTCGAATGTAACAAACGAAAGACACATGGATTATTTACCTGCACAAGGACTTTTTCACCATAGTTATGCTTGACTGCAGACATGAACTCTTCAAGTAACTCTTAATATTCCTGCAAAAACATAAGATATAAAAGCTTGCCCTCTATACTATATCAAAGAAAAGACATAATTAAAGTATGAAACAATAAACATATAGAATATGTACCTTTCCAGTAGCCCTCTTTTGTTTAAGTCCGATGTAGAACTCATCATCGAGAAGCTTCTGGTTGTTGGTCCCCACGTCAATGGTTACAGGCAAGCACTGCATAAACAAGTTAAAGCAATTAGTAAATCTACAATTAAATGGGTTTTGCAATTATTTTGATAGGTAAAGTTATAAGGCTATTTTAAACCAGTGAGTTGATATCTACGTAATAAACTGAATACAAAAGTAAGTACTCATGCAACCTCTAGGTATCTAAAATCTATGAATTAAAACGTTTAATGGAGCTTACCGCAGAAGGACTAATCCTCCAAGTGCGGTATATAAAGCCAGTTTCCCAACTGGGATTCCCATACCCTGTACAAATTTATAGAGTTCAGTTATACAATTTCGATATTCATGAAACAAAATCAATAAGGATATACGGTTAGCTTATGGTACCTGACACCCAAGATCTCCCAGTCCCAAGATACGCTCACCATCTGTCACCACGATAACTTGAATACTCCTCTCAGGCCAGTTCTTTAGCACCTCAAAAACCTTGCCCCTGAAGATTCAAGTAACTCAAGTGTCAATTAATTACTAATTTGAAATAGTCAATATAAACTGAACACAGTTTCGTCTAACAGCCATACTTCTCTTTCAAACTAATGTAGAGACCCTGAGGACGCTTGAAAATACTCTCGTATTTCTGGCAAGTTTCACCAACTGCAGGAGTGTATACAACAGGGAGAAGTTCTTCCACATTATCAATCAGAAGCTTGTAGAACAGTCTCTCGTTTCGCTCCTATAAACCATAATAGAACGAACATTTAAGACCATACAGCAAACAAGATACAACTTGTGAAAATATGTTGATTACCGAAACGAAACAAAAATACAAGTTTCAAGTAATACCTCGAGTTCCATCATAGCAACATACTTGTGCAACGGAACATCATAACTACGGATATTTTGCATCAACTTCTTCTCCTGATGAGTCATAACACAAAATACATCTTATGTAACATGTTGGATCCAAATAAATTATCAGCATCCATACAAGGATTTTGTAACAAACGCAAACCTGAAGCTCCTGATTCGAAATAGATGTAGGCAACACAGACCGCGCAAGTAATGCGCATCTCTTTCCCTCTCAGTAAACGCAAGTCCCTTGTTATGGTGTGGATCCCTCAGCAAAGTGTATCCACTATAAACAACAATAATCTTCCACAGTTACAACAAAATTCGACATGATCACCTAACTAACTGATCTAATCATCCGAAACCTAACTAAATTATATAGACATAAATATGGATCATAAATCAGTCATTCAGTCAAAGCAAAATTCAACATCAATAAAAGATAATCCGATTCCAGACTACTCATAGACTGATGCATATTACACACTTGAAAAGCTTTGTTTACAAAACAAACAAACAACATCCTCGAAGCTTAAATTGAAGTAATAAGCAATAACATAATAATAAATAATATCTAACTAATTAATAAACTAAAAAGTTATTGGACCAAAATTCTAGATGAACATGATGATGTAGTAATTAATTTAATCAGCATAACCTAAACTGATTAAACAGTCAATAATTACAGATAAACATCTTTCAACTTCCTATATACATCAAAAAGCTTCATTCATAACAACAAGTAATGAAGAAGCTAAAACGAAGGAAAATAAGAGCATACCTAGCGACAGAAACAGGACATGGTGTAACAAGTTGATCCTCCGTAGCACGTATCACCAGAAGTCTTCTCAACTATCATGTTTTCCCCTTCTTCATTTCTACTCATCGGTCTCATTCTCACAATAACCTAATCAAGAATCATACAAGCACATCAGTTTAAACTACTATCCTAACGATATGAATCCACTTCATTTCAACCACATTCAATTATAACATCATAATGGTTTTGATTCAGCTGATAATCGCATGACTAAAGTTTCAGCTTTATTTCAAAACAAAACGATACAATCACCCAGAATCATAATTTTATATTAACTTTGTAAAGAGCATAAACCCTATATCGGCTTATGAGCTCAAATAAGTCACAAGCTTACAAGCTTTTCCATATTTAAATAAGCCCAACAAAATTAGCTTCCAAAACACCCTGTAAACTATTATCCTAACAAATTCTGTCAATCCGCTTCATAACCAGTATCACAAATCATGACATCGTAATCATTCAAGTTCAGCTAATAATCATATTACAAGGCTAAAAGTCACAAATTCTTTTTCCAAATTAAGGTTGAAAAACATGATAGATTGACATATCAAATTAACCTAATTAGTAAACAATAACACTATAACAGCTAAAAATCACACCTTTTAATATACACCAAACAAGCTAATAACAATCATATCACAATACTAAAAACCAAATCTTTTTATAAAAAAACTATTATTCAATAACATAAGCAATTTTTCTAACAAGGTATACCAACCCACTTCATAAGCATCAATCTTGTCAATTGCGTTTCGATTCAGCTAACAATCATAATCGCAGCCTTTTTTATACATAAAAAACAGGGCTTTTAACAATATACACCAATCCCCAAAACATTAATCACATTCAAGATTTGAAAACTAAATTTTCTTTATTATAAAAACTAATTATTTTAGCAAATCATACCAACCCACTTCATACGTATCAATCACGTTTAATAATACCTTAACACCAGTATCATTAGGGGTTTAACAATATACACAAATCCAGCTAATAACAATCACATCACAATAATAAAAACCATTCTTTAACAGCATAAACTAATTTTCTTATGAATTATACCAATCCACTTCATAACCGTCAATCGCATACAATAATAACAATTTCGATTCAACTAATAATCACATTACAATGATAAAAATCAAATTAAACTGTTATCCTAACAATAAATACGTTTCGATCCAGGTAATAATCATATTACAATGCTAAAAATCACAACTTTTAGGCAGGTGTTTGTTTAGCTTATATGTGGGCTTATGAGCTTATTTCATTTTCGCTTATTTCATAAGCCTCAATTTTCTGGCTTATTTTGAGACTTGTAATATAAGTTTATTGTGATGTAATAAACTTATATAAGCCCATAAGTCTCAAAATAAGCCGAAAAAATGGGGCTCATGAAAATATAAGCCAAAATGATATAAGCTCATAAGCCCAATATAACTTAAACAAACACCCCCCAAAATTACGGTTTAATCAAATTAAACTATTTTCTTAATAAATTATACCAATCATTCACATTCGTTCCGCTTAAGCTAATAATCAAATCCCAATGCTAAAAAGTTTCTGTTTAGATAGAGATTTATTTGTTACATTGCATGATCTAATATCAGAACAAAACGAACCCAAAAGCTCATAAGATACCAATTTTGTGTAAATAGTTACTCAAAAGGCAACCCAAACAATCCAGATAAGACATACCAAGACCAATGAACCGAAAGCTAAAAATAAGGGCAATCATCTAATCAAAACATACAAGAAAAAGGAATGACCCTGTAATTTCTAACCAAAAAGATTCAGAACTACTTATCCACTTAACAATAACGCAATAACCATATAACCAAAAAATCAATTAAACCACCAGTCAAACAAATTGATCAATTAATTTTAGGGTTTTAAAGTCATGAAATTACAAACCTGGAATAGATGAGTCGATCTCAGTTTGGTGAAATCAGGGTTTGTTGATGCCTTTTGAAAATCATAGAATCACACCAGAAAAATATATGGTATAGATTAGGTCAATATTTGATTTGAATAAAATTAAGAGTTTTGTTGATTGGGGAGTTGAATTTGCGAAATGCCATGAAATGGGGGATGATATCTTGTTTGACCACATTGAAGAGTAAAGTTGAATAGTTTGGAAATGCCAGACTATAGGGTTGTCTCAGTGTTATGGTTTACTGTTGAAGTGTATGAAGAATTATACTTTGAAGTAGATGCATTTTATGTCACAACATGTGGATTGCTCCACTGGTTGAGGGCTTATGTTCGGATGTCTTGAGACCCATGTTCAACCTTGGCCGCAAGTTACAATATTTTTACTTATTTATCCGAAAATTGTGCTTTGTCATCATTTCCACCTCATCAAATGATGTGCCATGTCAACATTAAAATGCCTCGTAAGCATTATACACGTGGCATGTGTAGCCTCATATATATGTATAGATAGATGTGTTGATTATGATTAGATAAACGATATCATTACTATAATAATTTAAATATTTCAACCCACTTGATATGCTCCCCTTTAAGCTAAGAAATTTTATTTGACCCGTTAGATATACAACACAGCTCAAATTGACCCACTCATATTTAACTGGTAAAAAAGACGACCTCCAAGAAAATGTCATTGATTCTGAATGTGTCACGTGTAAATACCTTTTTAACAGGTTTAGAAAACATTGAAAATAAACACACAAACAATGAGGAAAAGGATTATAAAAGAAGAGGGTACCTTGAAAAGCAATGCACGATGACGGGCCATCCCAATTTTCAGTGAGCCAAGTGGCAACACCATGCTTCCAAGTGTTACTTTCAATTTGTAGCTGAACTTCATCCATGCAAGCAACATCTTGTCCAGATCCCCAACTGGCCCACCCATGTGATTAGAAACAAAAATAGCAAGTTTCTGTACTCTATTTTGACCAGCAGACTCTGATGTTAACTTGGCACTTTGCTCCAGTAGTTGTAACAGCTTGGCATCCGCAACCTTATTGACAACAACTGCTTCCCATGTAATATTATCTGAAACCGGTGTTCTTTGTAAATCCAGAAGGGAAGGCATCTCTGATGATAAATGTCTCGTTGTTGAAGTCTCGTACAAATCATAGAAGCCATCCAGGATCTTATCATCATAGCTAAGCGCACTGTAATTCTGTGAAGTATTAACGAGTCTAGGACATGAGAAAGGTTAGAACCCAATAACAGATTCCAAATTATACTCCAACATTATCAGGATTTGGAAATGTTGAAACCAAAACCAAGACATGCTAGTCAATAAAGGTGCTAATTTCGATCCATTTACTTACAAACAGATCGATATGGGTAATGTCTTATCTCTAAACAATCAAATGTGTAACATCTCAAAGCCGGTCAAATGAGTCAAAAAGTCGCCCAAAATGTATCTTAAAGCAAAAAAGCACATACTATTTTTTCAAAATGCTATATAAATGTTGTAAATATGTAGTTTTAGTACGATAAAAATATTTCATGCCAACCTGGCCCGACCCATACTAGTAACTGCCCACTTTGACCCATGGCTGGCATGGCAGACCTGCTCATTTTGCCACCTCTGATAGTCAGCCAGATATACAATAAGTTGGGAAGAAGAAGCTACGTTGGTAACTTTATCCATCTTCATCAATAAGATTGAGCATGCAAAGTCCATTTATCAAGGGATGCATATCTAGCAAGCTAATCTTCAACTTTTCTCGGTTCCTAAATTAGATGGAGAATCCAAAAGGCTACTCAATAAGGGGGAAAACAATGTTTAACCTCTGAAAAAAAAATACTTAAGAATTGAGGTCTAGAGATCAGACCAAGAATAATTACTATCATACAATTATTCAGATGTTGTGGGGCCAAGGTGTTGATGAACGGGCCATTATGTATCTAGAGGCCCAAGATCGTGTGAGGAAAGGGGCCTAACTAAAATCAGCATAACTTGAGCTACGGGTCTCCGTTTCAGGCCCATGACCAGTCGATTCGAAGCTTGGAACGAGAACGCTGTGGTAAACAGACTTTCAAGCCCCAAAACACTGTATTTTATGAGTTATTTGCAATTTTAATGTTTTTCGGGTTTTTGTGGACTTTTGTTTTTAGGCTAGCTTTCAGCTCATTTCAGTTTTGCACTCCTATTTAATAAGTGCTTTGTAATCCTGGCTATTCGGTTCAAAGAAATACCAAAAGTCTATTTTTGGCAGCTTTTGCTAAGAATTACCCCCATAATCGGCATTCGTGTGAAATCAACGATTATTGGTAGAATCGTTCCTGGTATTCGTGTGAATGAACAGGTCCGATTTGTGTTATCTTGCTATTTAGTGTACATCAGATGCCCACTTTGCAACATCTTTATAATCATTCTATCTATAAGGATATCTTTATTCCTTCCTATCTACTTCTTAGTTTATGCTTGACATACCATTTTCTTGAATTCCTTAGGCATCTCTTCTTAAGTTCTTGGAAACATGTTTCCGTCAAGTCAAGGGAATTTATTCCTATCTAATTAGGAAATTATTAAATCATTAGTATCCATATTTCAAGACACTGAAAATATAGTTACTCCTCTATAGCCTATATCGCCTAAAATTTATATTATAGTTTTATGGAAATAGTTAACTATCCACTGATTCAACCCCACCCTATAACTTTTCATCCCTGTAATTTGTTCTTTTATAGAGATAGTCATTATTGAGAGTCTAGCCACTATCCTCGTTTGTATTCCATGGTCCCATACACCATTGAAGGTTTTGCACTCATTATAGCTGATTGACCGTGGTCGTCTTCCGTGGTTTTTCCTCACATTCAATAGGAGGTTTCCACACAAATCTTGTGTCAAATTTATTGTTTGTTGTCATTTTCTACTTGGTTGGTTATAGAGTTCTTGGTTAGATCTTTGCTTTCGCGCTTGGTATATCCCAAACACATACTATATTATATATCGGATTGTATGCTCAACAAAATTTGCAGAAAATATAGATAATTAACCCCATTCTTGGATTATCCCAACAGAGGTATTAGTCAAAAAGAAATGCAGCCCGCCTTGATTTGCCGATAAAAAGTAAGATTTTGGACCACCAACTGAGGTGGAAAGTAGGAGAGCTAAGTTTGGTTGAAAATGAAGCCCATATGGTGAATGCCAACAAATGTGTAACCATTCAATAAATAGGAGACTGAACTATGGTTAAAACCAAGGTTCTAATTCTGCAACATCAATGAATGGTGACACTTATAAACTATAATGAAGTAGGAAAGAAGCAGTGGTTATAGCTAGTGGTATCAATCACCAAAACCTAAAGATGAGTAGATTGTCAGATCAAAAGCTAATCTAAAGGCTTATACGGGTAGGGTAAGAATTGACACCAGTCCTAATTCTTCTATAAGATGTACAGAATCACAAGTTAAGCCATGGCTGTTGGTATATTCCCTATCACCATGAAGTGCCATACACTGTCGTGCAAAAATGTTGACCCGAGAATTATATAAGCTGCATAATATATGGCAACAACTAAAGGAAAAGAAAAACAGTTGGATATAAATATTACAGTATATCAATAAGCAGATAGCTCTAAGAATAGGGATAAGGAGATATAATATCATTTCGGTACTGTCACAAAACTCATACAGCTTGTGTAGGACTTCCTAGTTATCTGAATAGAGGCTTTTAACATTCTAAAAGTCACGCAGTCTATAAATAGTATTGGCTTTTGTCACTGAGTATGCAGATAAGTAGCTAAATCCGGATAAGCCGGATGGTATTAATAACTAAAAAAAGTAACTCTGCAACATGTATTCGACGATTACACTACTCGTATCTCTCGCTTAGAAAGGCTTAGCTAAGCTGGAAATTATATTCTGATACTAAAACTACATTGACAATAACAGCAACAACAATAATAGTACTAAAAACAGATATTGAAAGCGAAGAAGTTACCCAATATCGATAGGAAAGGAGTTGAGAAGGAGTATTAATATTCATGTTTTGAGGAGGAGTTGGAGGAAGACATGAAGCCAAACTGATCTGCTTAACAGCTTCAATCTGAACAGCTTCAGGATCCTCACGCGCACTTAATTCTAACGCCAATTGTATTTGGTACTCCTCTTCTACTTCAGGATCCCCACCAATTGGCGTTGATTCATCTTTATCTTGTACTATTTTCACATTCGGACGATTTGTTACCGAATTAAGCCATCCTGCTAAACTACTACTACTGCTACCACTACTAGTAGCACTGCTAGATAACGCGGGTTTATTATTATTATTGTTCTGTTCATGAGGAAGGCTGCCCATTGATATTTGATTATTACTACCCGGTTTCGAGTCAACAACATCAGAAGGTTGATTAGGCATCATGTGTAGCTTCTTCAAGAGGCTCTTCATATCTCCTGCCTCCCTCTTTCTATTAATGGAAAGTCAATGCTAGATAAGAAAAACAATAAAGCGTAACGCCATAATCGCCTCCATTTTCTTAAACAAAACATGAAACTTTCTTACTAAAAAAAGCAACCCATCATCCAAACCAATACCTATACGGCTATACTAAACTCCTTACTTCAAAACAGCCAATACCCATATGAGCAAAACATGAAATGATAAGAAAAACAATAGTGAAAAATGGTTATTTCTAAAAATAGAAAGGGGAAATTGTGAATGTCTGAAGAAAGAAAGAAGGGTGAACCAATGAAGAAGATGAAAAGTAATGAAAGCCAAAAGAGTATGGCAGAGACAGCAAAAAGAAACAACAAGTGGGATGAGAGATGACCCCACACCACTTGAGATGTACAAATGTTTTTGAGAATTTTTTTATTTTTATTTGCTGGAAGTACAAATAAGACAACTACTCCACTTGACTCCTTCCTTCCCTTCTCTCACTTTCTTTTTTCTTTTCTAATTTAGGTGTATTAATTAGTTCCCTATTATTGTTTTCTTTATTTTGATCAAACTAGATTCTTATGAAAAGACAATATTTCTCTTAAGTTTCCTCACCATGTAACAATATGATAATGGGAAATAATTTGGAGACCTAATTATGTGTTTAAAGACATGTCTAAATATACATGGCATGATCTTGATGGTTTGTGAAAAAGTGGGTCCTCTGACTGCAGCCATCAGAATAATACCACGCAGGTTTAGGCATGAGTTTAAGCATGTCTTTTAAGCCTCCCAATCACTACTCTACCATAATAACAAATGTAAGGTTTAAATGAAAAGTGATAAATAATAAATTACGCATATTATTTTTACTTGCTAGAGAAAAGTTAAATCTGTAACACAATAATACTTTATCAACCAACTAATTCACAGATAATAGATTAAAAAATTAACTTAAGTATTTATGTTCATATATGGTTGGTTGGTGATTTATCATATGCTACATAAATAATATCATATAAATTTAATAAATAATTATGTTTAATATGTTATGATCTCGTGCATACATAGGGTTTTAGTATAAAAGTTTATTTAATTTTATAACGATATTATAAGCATTGCTTCACTGAAAACAATAATTCAAGGTCGCATGTATTTATTTGCATATATCTATACCGTGTTTTAGCTTGTTATTTTATACCGCGTACGAGTTTTAGTATTATGATCAATTTAACGTGGTGTGCGATACCTTGGTTGACATCTGTTCTCGATCCGGGATTTTAGCTCGTAAAGAAGTTGACATCGGGCTTAGTGGAAAAAGGGACATACCCTTACGTCCAGCTGATATGTTGCTCTACTCATGGGACAGAGGGCTTGATGTATGTGTTGATTTGACTGGGTCATCGCCCTTGACGCAAACTGGTATGGTTGATTTTGTGCCTGGTCGTGCGGTGTCTGTGGCTGCACAACGTAAACGCGTCAAATATGAGTCTAAGTGCGCGCATATTGGATATGGGTTTCTCCTCTTCTCATTCTCTTCTTTTGAGGAACTTGAGAATGATGCTGTGACCTTATTGAAGCGAATCCGAAAGTTCTCGATGACCCAAGACATTGGAGCACGTGTTGCTTCTCATATCTTTAGTAGGATTAGCTTTTCTATAGCTAGTGGAGTGGGAGCCTAGTTAGTATCTCGGCTTCCCATTAACTTCTTGTAAATCCTTTGAGTTTCTAATAAAGTGATGTTTATATAATAATAATAATAGTAGTAGTAGTTTGCAGCTTGTTAGAGAGGTTTTAGCTGAACCCTCCCCTACTTGGTCTAATATTGAGGAGGAAAACCTGGAGTTGGGTAAGCGTAATGTCAAGCAATGTAGGAGGAAGATTTGCGATGGTCATTATACTGCCGCTGTCATAGTCCTTTCTTCTTCAGGTGTTGCTCCCTACAATGATACTACCCTTGAGGACCTAAAGGCTAAGCACCCCTTCAAGTATGCTCCTTCACTGCCTGATATACCTATTGATCATCATAACCTCATTGCATCTCCTGCAGTGGTTCTTGACATGATTAAGAGTTTCTCCCGTGGTACATCTTGTGGTCGAGACGGTTTACGTGCCCAACACCTATTGGATTGTTTTAGCGATGCTGCTGTGGCTATATCTGATGAGTTAATCAACTCCATCACCCAGGTGGTAAATCTTTTTCTTGATGGTAAATGTCCTAAGGCTTTGGGCGAGTATATTGCCAGTGCTCCTCTCACACCGCCGATCAAACCGGTGGTGGTATCCGTCCTATTGCGATGGGGACTGTCTGGAGGCGTTTAGTCTCCAAGGTGGGAGCTTCTATGATTGGCCACTCTTTAGATGGGTACTTGAATGATCTTCAGTTCGGAGTTGGGGTTTCTGGAGGATGGGAGGCCATTCTTCATGCCGTGAATCGGTTTGTTGAAGACCGTGGAGATGATGTGGGTCTTTCGATGTTGTTGGTGGATTTCAAAAACGCCTTCAATCTGGTGGACCGTGAGGTTATGTTACAAGAGGTTCGTCTCCATTGCCCTGCCATATCACGTTGGGTTGAATTTTGCTACTCCAGCCCAGCCAGATTATATTATGGGGAACACACTTTATGGTCACACCAAGGCGTGAAGCAAGGTGACCCTCTTGGACCTCTCCTTTTTGCGTTGGTGCTACATCCTTTGGCTCGCAAGATCAAAGACTCCTTTTCTCTCCCCTTTCAAGCTTGGTACCTTGATGATGGTACGATCATTGGAGACACTCTGTTTGTTGGGAAGGCCCTGGAGCTCATTATGATAGATGGACCTCGGTATGGTTTGCACCTCAACGTCGATAAAACTGAGGTTTTTTGGCCAAGGGAAGATCCTAGAAGCAGACTCGCAGGTGTTTTCCCTCCTAATATTGCACGACCCCTGCATGGTGTAAAATTGTTAGGTGGGCCTGTTGGTGTAGACCTTGAGTTTAGCAGTAAGCTCGTTTTGAAACGAGTTTCTAAAACCATTGAACTTATGGACGCTGTTGCCAAACTTAATGGTCCCCAATGTGAGTTGCTGCTTCTCCGTGCATGTGCTGGTATTTCCAAGCTGTATTTTTCTATGCGCACATGTTCCCCCCGTGTCTTCGAGCGTGCTCAGGTTTCATTCAATGAAGCACTTCGCTCCTCTTTGGAGCGAATTGTCACTGCCTCTGGGCCCGGGTTTGGTAATTGGCAATGGAGACTGGCCACTCTTCCTTTTGAATTTGGGGGGCTCGGTGTATACGCTGCTGGTGATGTTTTGAATTATGTCTTCCTTGCTTCTAGACTCCAATCGGCCAGCCCTACTGGTGAACTTCTCCGGCATGCGGTGTTGGTGCTTCGGATCTTCCTTTGATGATGCCCTGCATGTTTTAACGAGAAAATGGAGACCGACCTTTTGGGTAGCTCTTGTGAAATTGCTGGCCCCAAACTCATGAAGAAATTGACAGATTCATATTTCACACGTGTCACAAAAGAGGTTGAATCCACCTTCTGCTTATCTGCTAGGCAGATGGCCCTATGGAGATCGCAAATGGAAGACCATACTTCAGACTTGCTCAGAGTAGTCCCGATATGGGAGGCAGACTATGAATGCTAAAACTTACCGGTGCGTTTTATGCTATCGTCTAGGTGTCCCCCTTTTCTCCACTCAGATGTCGTGCTCTGCTTGTTCCAAGGTTTTTACGGGTGATATCTTTGTGGATCATGCGATATCATGCGCAGACATTATTGGTATTAAGCATCGACATAATGTGGTGCGTGATACTCTCGCTGATATCTGCTCCCGGGTAGGGGTTTCGGCTCGTAAAGAAGTTGATATCGGGCTTTGGGGAGAGAGGGACAAACAACTACGCCCGGTGATTTGTTACTTTACTCGTGAGAGAGGCCTTGATGTATCGCGTTGATCTTCTTGGGTCATCGCCTTGACGCAAACCGGTATGATGACTTTGTGGCGGCGTGGACGTGATTGAAGCCGCAATGCAAACGTGTCAAGTATGAAACCAAATGCGCTGATATTGGATATAAGTTCATCCCCTTCTCTTTCTCTTCTTTTTGTGAACTCGAGAAAGGCGGTGACCTTCTGAATCGAAAGTTCCTGGTCACTCAAGATATTGGCGCGCGTGGGGCTAACTATATTTTTAGTATGGTTTGTTTTGCTATTGCTAGAGGAGTGGGGGCCCAATTAGTTTACCCCCACTAATTTCTTGTAATTTCCTTTGTTTTTCTAATGAAGTGATATTTTTATTAAAAAATAAATAAAAATAATAATAATAATAATAATAATAATAAAGTTTTTTTTATAAAGAAAGTATAAAATATGTGGGCCATTTTAAATATATAAAAAAATTAATTATAATTGAGAATTTTGGATTTAAGTCTGTAAAATTAAATTTAAGATTAAACCAATTTAAAAGTTTTGAACTTGATCATAAATTCTTTTAATTAATAGCTTCAAAGGCTATGCTTATTTTATTTATTTTTAAAAATTATTGTTATTCAATAATGATTTTTATTTGCTCAAAGATAACTCTTGAAATTAAGCTCTGAAATAAGTGTGATTCTTTATTCTATTAAAAATGTTCGATCGTCCTTATCTTTAGTTTTGGATTTTTATTTATTTATTTATTATTATTTTTATTTTTTTTAGAATCTTTAATTTTGGAATTGAGTTTGCATGTGGGAATGTGGGATAGATTTTAGTATTTGGGCTTATATTAGACTTATGGGCTTTGCTATTTAGAATTGGGCTTTTGAATAAGCTTTTGTAAGCAGGAATTAAAATCTTAAACAGAAAAATGCGATAAAGAGAAAATGAATCAAACAAAAAAACAATTTGCCCGCATTTCGCAACAGGTGTTCAGATCTAACGTGATGAGATGAAATCATAATTTAGATCGAAATTAGTCACTATTATTCTTTGAAGTTGCCCAACAATAAGCTTTATAAATAACATTTTTTTCTAAGTGCTTCGATGAGCTTAGTGAAACATGTAAAAAAATATTACGCTAAAAGTATTCAACTTTATAACCGCGACTCAGTTAAAATGAGCTAAAAGTATGATAGTTGCGATATCTTATATATCAATTTAGTTAGTTACTTATTATAAGTCAATGATATAACTCATATAAATTAAATGATTAAAAGACACAAGGTGACATATTTTTCTTATATCAATCTACAAAGTTAAAAATACATGGTTTAAAGACACACACATGACAAAAAGTAAAGGAGCAAATTGAATGTATGAGATGAAAGAAAAGTTAATGTGTTTATTGAAAAGACAAATCTATCCTCAACTCATTTATTCATTTCACATTTATTTTGTAAATTGATATATAGGGTAGATTCGAGATTGTTTATGGTTGTTTGGTGTAGATTAGTCAATTTTGTATTTTAATTAGGGGTGTTCACGGGTAATATTCACAGTAATCGAAAACCGAAACCGAACCGAACTAAAAAAACTAAACCGAATTGAATTGACAAAACCGAACTGAATCGAACTAAATATTCGATTATCGGTTTGGATTTGATTTTGACAGTGAAACCCTGTAAACCAAATTCATATAAATATATATTTTTTCTATATATTTATATGAAAAGAAAATTATTAAAACTCTTTTTTAGTATTAACATAACATTATTTAAGTTTGAAAAAAAATTGTGCTAAAAGTATATATAATTAAATGAAAAAATAATTGAAATTATGTAATTCGGGTTATTTGGTTCGGTTTTTGGTTCGGTTGAATCAAATTTGAATTCGGTTCAATTCGGTTTTCAGTTTGACCCAGAAAAAAAATTAACAGAATTAACTGAATCGAATAAACCGAATAACTCAATAACCGAACTGATGAACACCCCTAATTTTAATTGATTTTTGTTTCTTAAATAAAACTGGTGTTGCAGGTTGATCTTATTGTTTAGGGCTATCTTTTTTTGGTCGATTTGTCTTGTTTTAATATTTGTATTTGAGTCTTAATTCTTATTACATGAGTGGATTATTTGGATTATCAATTATTAAATTTTGTTTTTTTGGTATTTGTGTATAAGTTTTAATATTTGAATTTTTCATTGTTGGACATTCGAAATTTGTTGCTTAAATTTGAATGTAAATATTAATGATCGTTTGAGCCAACTTTTTTTGGTTTGGTCATCGTTTTGAATCTACCGATTAGTTTTTAATGGTTTTTTTTTTATGTCATCTGAGTTGTTTTGGATCGATTTTGTTTTGAACGTCTTGGGAATCGATTATTATTATTATTATTTTTTTGAATTCTACTAGTATCTTTAACTTTGGAAGTTTGAATTCGATTTGGAATTTGGTGTGGATTATATGTTTCGTGTGAGACAAGATCCATTTGATTTGGGATTTCGAAAAGGTTTTCCCAAAGAGGTAGAGACTTCAAGTTACGATGGAGATTGCTATAGAATTTACTTATACTTAAACGGTTGTTTACTAACTTTGTTAATTTGTTTGACATATCCTACACATTTTTTAGGGTGGCAATCGAGTCGTATTCGTGTTAACCTATTCGGGTTTGCGTGTTGATGGGTTGGTATAACCTCTACCCAAACACGACTCATTTATTAATCGTGTCAAGAAACTCAACCCTAACTCAAACCTGCATAACATGTGTAACCCGTTTTTGACTCGTTTAACTAAATAGGTCAAGCAATAAATAAGGTTGGTGATTTGTTCTTTTAACTAGTTTAAATGCGAAAATGATATAAGGATCTACAATATAATAAAAATAACATACAAATAACTATACGACAATTTTCAGAGTTATCAGTGTCAATTTCAATGATATTTGAGATATAATCGTAATTCACTCATATTAAGTACATAAAAAAAATACATTTAATCCACATCCAACATAAAAAACTAAAACTAAGTTATATTCTTTATTTTTTGAGTCTTGTATACTTAAATGGGTTCACGGGTTGACCTGTTTAATATTTACTTAACCCAAACACAGCCCGTTTATTAAACGGGTTAGACGGTTTGACCTGCTTTTGACCCAAACATGTTTATCCTCAACCCAAACCCGTTTAATTTCGTGTCTTGTTTGTGTCGTTTATCGTGTCGTGCCGAAAATTGCCACCCCTAACATTTTTATGTTTAGTTTTTTAGTCGAATTAGGATTAGTCATAGATTTGGTTTATAAATAAGGATTTTTCTAACTTATGCCTACAAAGACAAGTTAAGCACATTAAAAAGTATATAAAAGTATTTAGAGACCCACACAAAAGTACAAAAAGTACTTAGAGGGGGTTTGGTTGGGGCAATTTGGAGTATATTGGTGGCATTTGCATTTCAATTCCCTTCAAATATCCTGTTTGGTAACTCAAATGGGGACATTTGAAGTAATTTACAATTCCACGAATTGCCAAAATGGAGAGAATTAGAATGCCTCCAAAAAGTGAAAAATTTTAATTTACTTGAAAAAAAATTTATAAACTTTTTTTCTTATTGTTTTTTTATAAACTTTTAAATAGAATATTTATGAATTTTTTTTAATAAACTTCTTTTATAAAGTTTTTATAAATTTTATTTATAAACTTTTTTTTAAATTTTTTTTATAAACTTTTTTTATAAGTTTTTTATAAACTATTTTAATAAATTTTTTATAAATTTCTTATAAAATTTTTATAAACTTTTTTTATAAAATTTTTTTTATAAACTTTTTTTTATAAATTTTTTATTAACTTTTTTTATAAACTTTTTATAAACCTTTTTATAATTTTTTTTATAAACATTTAAATAGAATATTTATGAAATTTATATTAAAAAAATAAAAAAATATTTATAAAGTTTTGTCAACCAAACATGCGAAGGTATTTTAAATTCCGGAATTTTAAATTCTCAAGAATTTAAATTTTCTAGAATTTTAAATTCCGGAATTTCAAATTCTCAAGAATTTAAATTTTCTAGAATTTAAAATCCCCAACCAAACACCCCCTTAAGGTACAAGTTAAGCACACTAAAAAACTAAAAAGTACATAAAAGTACTTTTGAGTGAATTCTTAAGTCCTTTTTTGTGAGTCCCGTAGTACTTTTACGATGCTTAACTTGTGTCTTTAAGGCACAAGTTAGAAAAACCCTATAGATAAACATAGGTAGCTTTAAAAACAATATAATTTTAAATTAGAATTTTCTCCTTTTGAATATTTGGTACCTTTCTTTTAGATCTGAATTTGAATAGTAGGTTCGATAATTTTGAGTAAAGGTTCCGCTTAGTTTATTGATTTTGCTTATTTGTTTCGTTCATTGATTACCAACACAACTTATTATTGCAAATAAAATACTTTATTATCATAAGATCATTAAATGAAATGGACCTTGCTTAATGAGGCAAGCTAGTTTGGCAGGAGAGGACGTGTTGATCTTGTGATTGTAGTGGACAAATTAAGAAGCCAAGTGACTTAAAAGATTTGAAGTTATGGAGTACAAATCAGGGAAACGCACAACTACATCTCGGTTTCAAAAGGGCTTGTACTGAAAGTTCTTAAGGACTTAGGAGAATCAGTAACAAGGAGTCGCAGTTCTAATTTTTAAAATAAATTCATTATATCCAACCCGTAGAATGAAGTGCATCATTGAACACTAAGCTGAGTGTGTCACAATTTAGCTAAGTCTATCATCCAGTACATTGAGACCAATACTCTCTTAGCTCATAAACATTGAGACACAAGCAAACCAAGAGATTTGAAGTGAGGCTCAATGGTTCCCCTGAAGAGAATCGTTAGAAAGTATAAACATAGTGATTGGTAACTTCCAAACACTTTCTGGTATGAGCTAAATCAATCGCCTAGGAATCAAGGTAATGTCACTGACTTGTGAAAATCGTATGAGACATTACGAGTAGATTCTACATAGCGTATTTTGAATCATGAGTGGAAGACATTTAATTCAAAATGTGTCCTTAGATGATTATCATGGAGGGAAACCAAGATAATGATCACAGCTATTATGAAACAAGAAACATTTTGGCGAAGATGGTGAGCTTCATGTTCATATGCGGGGAAAATGTTGGACGTGACCATGATCGAGAAGTGACCAAATGGATCAATGTTATTGGCGTTCTCTGATCGTGACGTACTATCCCAAATTCGAATGACCAGAGGATGTAATACATTCGACTTTCTTTCTCATTGTATTTAGACTTAGTTTCTAGTAACAAAGATAACGTTGTGTGCTAAGGTCAAGTTCAGCGGGAAGTAAAGAAAAATGACTTATTGGCCAAAATGGCAATTTGCAGCTCCAAGTTGAAATAGACTGGAGAGAAGGATAATTTTCATGGACCCCTTGTGTGTAATGATTTGTGGAAAGTTCGGTCGAACGATGATGTGTCATTGACACTATAGGAGTCAAATCATTCACGAAAACAAGATAGAAGTTAGTATTACAGAATATACATCCATGTCTGATACTTTCAAAAATATCAATAAAGTGTGAAAGGATATAGTCATATACCCTGAACTCAACCAGAAGATTGAGACAGAATTTAAACTGAAGTTTGAATTGGACTTAGTTGGCCGTAGCTAATGAGAAAAATCGCTATGTGGGTATTGAATCGATTTATGTGAGTGAGGTACTACAATATCTTGCTCGGTACCTCTTGGTACAGTGAAAGAAGATTCCCATGTTTTTGTATTTACACAAGTGGAAGGGTTTGTGTGAAAACAACACAACGACTTTCATATTTGCCTTCACAGAAATACCGAAGGGTCACACCGGTGCACAGTAAACAGAATAATGCAAGCGAAAATAAGAAACGATATTACGAAATGAAATGAGGTTATAGAGGAAATGAAAATACGACGACGTTTTCATTTTAGGGTGTAGGATCATCCTTTGTGTTGTTTGATGATTCGGGTGGCCTTGGATGGTGATAAAACAAGTATGCCATGTTTAGAGAGAGAAAGAGTAGAGAGGGTGTTCTTAGAGAGAGAAAGTAAAAACAAAAATGAAAGGTTAGATTAAAAAGCACCACCTCTTCCAATGATGGAAGAGGTACTTATAGTTACAACTAAACGTCCTCCTGTCGGACTGTGGATCAGGCATATAGTGAGTAAAGACCCGTCCTTCCTCCACGGTGTTACTCTAAACTAATAACTAAGCTAATAAACAAGTAAATAATGTTATGTCTACGAGCTAACATATGCTAGACAATAGTTGGGGTGACCGACACTTCACTCTGGATTTTCTAAATCCTAACAATCTCCCCCTAAGGGAGGTCACCACATGATTTACATTTTGAATCCTAGCATTCTATTTTATCTTCAGTCTTGAGCTCGTAGACTTTATTTCTTCAACTTCCGCATCTTTGTGCTTTAGCAGTGACTCTTCATAGTCCGATTATTTTGTACTTTCAGTGGAGGTCTTTGAAGTTTGAACTGATCCACATCTTGATGATCTTCGAGCTTTCTTTGAGATCATCAGCCACAGTAAATCTCTGGATCACCCTTTATTGTGTTGCCTTCATGTGATGTTGTGACTTTTGGACCGACATGCTCACACTTTCTGGATCATGACATCTTTTCATCAGAGTAGTGGAAGCATCATTGTATATCTTTGAGTGTCATGATTTTCTTCAATTAAGTGTGAATGCTGTGAGCATGCGGTTGTGAATTGACTTCTCAATATCGATCAACTGCAACCGTCCAATATTCCTGCAAACAACAGTTAGCAATAAAACACACGAAAGTGTCTTTGTTCACTTTCGTTGAATACAGTTTCAAGAACCACGGTTCCCCGTTGATCAGTATAAATATTGCCTGTGATCAGGTAGAACTCCGAAGAATCTCCTTGACAGGGTTTCGCAGCTTGATCTAGCCGTTCTCAAACCGGAGCATCCCAAAGTAGACAACACGAAGTGAGTGAACCAGCGAATTGAGATTTACTGATTGATGAAAATTGATTTGAAAACAATCGCGTATTGCTTGAAGAAAGAGTTTTGCAATACGACGAAGATTTTATGAGTCAGATCAATTTTCAATCAGAAATACTTTTTTTATTTGAAAATGAATACATATTCGATGTGCTAGAGAAAAGAAGAGATTTGCACATCGAACGGTTTTTCCAAAAGTATTCGTCAATTCATTTCCTGGACCAAGGTTGATTCAAGAGTGAATCGCCCCATTGTCTCTATCCAGTTGTCACAACTTATGAAAAGATCTCACATGTCACCCACCAAGAGCTTGTTTGATGTTGGCTCTAGAAGGATTTCCATATTCATCGTAAATATTTTACATATCACTCGGATGTTCTAGCAATACCACAAGGATAATGCTTAGGACTCTCAATATATTTTCTTATTTTCCACATTGTGTGAAACAACAAGTCTTTATTAATTTTGTGTCCTAATGGGATTTTGTGGATGATCTCTTGGCTCTAGACTCAATTGTGCACATTTGGTTTCCTATGTCGGAGACTAGAGAGAAGGTCTCCTTCTTCAATATCAACTATCTCTAAGAGAAAGTCGATAATGTAGGTTCCCCGTGAGAATGAAACAAGTCCTTTTAAGAGAACTTGAGTAGCTTGGGAAGTTTAGTGCAGTGTGTCACTGGGTCCATAACGTCTTGTCTTCAATACCGGCGTTACCTTAGTAACCACCAGTAGCATATGTATTGAACCCGGTTTCTGCCCTAAGGTTGAATTATTGAAGGGCTATTTTCTTTTCACCCTTTTCTCATTCATTTCTTTTTCATTCTTCAACTCCTACAGTGCTTACCAATATTTCATTACTAGAACCTTGTTGGGTTTATTCCAGTTCTAGATCTATCTCAGTCGCCACTCTTCCCATATTCTCATTTTTCTCATTTTTTCAATATACCTAAGGACTTCTGCACTATCTAGTGAATCGTACCTGGGTAGATCCCTCCGCTTCTGGCGGGATCGTGGGAACTAATACCTAACCTTACCATCCTTATCACTCCAACGCATAAAGTAAATTGGTCGGTCTTTTGGTATTGTTCTTTTCGCCTCGAAACCAAATGAAAACCATTTGAAAATCAATCAAGGTACTTGTGATATAAAATCAAAGCTTTTTGTACCTCAATTGTTTTTGATTTTTCATAAATGCTCCCCCTCAACATGTGCTTTGGCTTTTGAAATCATTTAGCACATGGAGGAAGAAGTGCTTACTTAAGTCATTGTAAAAGCTCCCCCTCAACATGTGCATTAAGTATTTGAGATCGTTTAGCACATGGAGGAAGGAGTGCTTGTTTGAATCTTTAAACAATCACCCTTGAATCAGTTTTGATATTTAAATCACAATCTCTCCCCCTATCAAAAATTTCAAACCTGCTTGAGATTTATGATCCCAAATGATTTAAATACTTTACAAAACATTTTGGGGAAAGAAATAGATTTTTTTTAAACTTTTACTGATAAAGAACATTTAATCGCTCCCTCTCAATATGTGCATCGATATACGAAATAGTTTAGCACATATTAGAGAGAATCTGCACTTTGAGTCAAAACGATCACTTGTTATCAGATTTCATATTTAAATCACATTTTCTCCCCCAATCAAAAATTTCAAACCTTTTGAGATTTTGGATCCCAATTGATTTAAATAAGTTTAGAAACTTTGGGAGGAAAATGTGGTCTGATTTAAATAAGTTTAGAAACTTTTGATATTTTGGATCCCAAGTGATTTAATAAGGTTAAGAAAACATGGGAGAAAATGTGGCCTTGTTTAAATACTCTTCTGGTTTTTGGATAAATGCTCCTCCTCAATCCTGTGCATCATGTATTTGAAATCGTTTGGCACATGGAGGCAGGAGTGCTTTTGAAACAAGTCCATTTAAACAGATTAGAGATTTAAATCACAATCTCTCCCCCGATTAAAAATTTCAAACCTTTTGAGATTTGTGATCTCAATTGATTTAAATCATTTAGAAAATTTTGGGGAACGACGTGGCTTGATTTAATTTTGAAATTGACTGATAAGGATCAATTTTAGACATTAAAGATTGTTAGCGTCAGGTATGATAATTTTAAGAGATCTTTAGGTATAAGAAAAAATTTCACATTCAAACAAGAACAAAAAAAAAATTCATTTTGAAAGATCTTTGAGTTTTAAAGAAAATCATACCATGACATAACATTAAATATTTAGATCACCACTTCATAACGTACAAATGGACTTCTTTGAAGAAATATCGTTTGAAAATATTTAATTTGAAATCACTCTCCCCCTCAATCGATGACCGTAGTCGTTGATTGAGTGACTTAAGATTTGACAAAATTAAAGTCCGGTTGATTTCCAAAATTTAAGTCCAATTTATTTTCAAAAAAATATTTTTCTACCATACAAACATGGTATCATCACAATTTATCCTGCAAAAAGATACGTTAGGTGGTTAAGCTGCTTTTGTTATTGTTGTTGTAGGGCTGGAAGAAAACTATCTGCTGAAGCAGTGAGACATTTGAAGTTGTATATATCATGCAACATGTCCATAGAGATCTGATTAAGTTTCGTTTCTTTTTTTGTCGACCTAAGATATCGTTGCCCTTTCCTATCGGCATCCAATCATCTTTTGTGGAATCCGGATCGGGAACGTTCTTATATACCATGATATCTGCATACGTTAGTAGACATACATACAGATATATGGTGGTCGACAACACTCAAACAACAATCGACTAATAAAAATCAATCCAGCATATAAAATCATTCAGACAGATCATATAAAGGCATGGGAATTGATGAGTGTCTAAATACTCATCATTTTTGTACAATTTAAACTGCAAAAACATCTGAAAACACTCAGAAATGCACCAAAATGATAAAAATATCACAAATAAGTGTTTTATGTGTTTTAAATGCAAAAATATCAAAATCTGGTGAAAAACGTATCAAATTTGCATAATTGGCAGTTTTAGTCCCCCAAGTTTCAAAAGTTGTCAAAAACAGTCCCTGGTAAATCTTAATAAAGAAAAATGTTATTCAAGGTCCCTGAAATATTCTAATTTGTCAAAAATGGTCCTTGAATAAATCTTTTGTTAAATGGCAGGAAAGGTCTCTGAACTTTCATAAAATGTCAAGTTTGGTCCCTGGAAAATTTGAAATTGTCAAAACTAGTCCTTGTACTATTAAAGTTTGTCAGTTTTAGTCCTTGTGACAAATTTGGAATAATGGCAGAATTGGTCCTTCAAGATTTCAGAATTACAAGTTTAGTCCTTGTCATTTAAGCCTAATCTAAACCTTGTCAATACAATTTGAACACCTGCCTTAACCCTGTGACCCCTGCCAACCTTTGACCCCTGTCACCTCCCTTTTTGAACCCCAAGTCAAAAGCTGCAAAATACCCGCCCACACCACCTGTCCTGTTTATCTTCGTCCACCTCTCCTCTGCAACCTAGTTGCCTGCAACTATACTCCACCTCTCCCATCACCTTTTCACCTTTCTTCCCCCTCATCATCACCATTACCCACTTTTCCCACCACATTAAATGCCACCCCCCCTACTAGCTAAATCAGACCCTACAGTCAAATATAGGCTTTCCCGCCAAATTGATAAAAAAGGCTAAAATGGCCAAAACTCACCCATTGGTCAAATAGAGAGGTGGGATACTCTCAGAAGGACACGTGGAAGTGATTTGGAGCATAAAAGAAGGAGGAGATAGAGAGAAGAAGAAAGTCTTTAGTTTTTTAAAATTCTTGTATGTCGTATTTTCTCTAAAATGTTTTAATTAGCTTTTCAATTTGTATTTTCAAGCTTTTTGATATTGGAACTAAGTTATTTAGTTAATGTAATTCAGTTTGAGCCTCTAAATCAAAGTTTCATTTCAGTTTCAAATCTTATGTACACTGTTTAAAATTTCAAACTTAAACTCTTGTGTTCAAAGCTTCAATAAGCTTTATTTAAGATGAAACAAACTTATTTAAGCTTAAGATAGCTTTTTGTAAGCTTGTTATTCAGTTTCAATCAAAATTGGACAAAAGTCAACAAAAGTCAACCGTGAAGGAATTTTGGTTCAAATAAGCATGGAAATGGTGACAGGTTGATGCAGAGGTTGATTTGGGTTGGAAATGGATTAGAATGGTAGTGTATGGTCTGGTTTAAGCTGCAAACATAGCTGGACACTTGTGAGCTTGTTTTCTCATTTTCACTTTTAATACAGTTTTAGTATTGTGCTTGTATTGGAATCTTTGGTCATTAAATAAGTTTAATTAGTAGTAATTAGCATATTAGAGTTAGTTTAATTAATGAAATGAGTTTAATCAGTGGTTAGTATAGATTTAAAGTTCATAACAGTTGAATCAATGGTGTTTGGATTTGGCATTTAATCTGTGTTACAGTTTTGTGCAGTGGGTAATTTTTGTTGTTTGTGGCTTGTTTAGTTCTAGTACACTCATAACTGTCTCACTTTTGTGCCTGCATACTGTCTAAGTCAACATTTCACATAAATTGTCTTAATTAGTTCACTGTTAAGATTTTGCAAAAGTGGAACCTTGTTTTGTGTTAAGAATACATAAACATAGATTGCAAAAGCTTCATTTCATCATTATACATCATAATCTGTCCAAAAATTGATTGCAAAGCTCATAAAAGTCAACCTTTCATAATTGTTAAAAGTCAAAGAAATCTTGCAAAACCAGTTTTTAGCCCAACTAGTAAGATTTTTCACAGATTCATTCTTGGGTGGTATCAAGTGAAACTTAGGGTTTTTAAAAGTTCAGCTGGTCTAATTCCTTATTGTCATTTTTATAAATTTTTAGTAATTTTCTAAAGCCCTCAAACAAGCTCATCAAACAGGGCTTATATGCCCTGCTCACAAGCTCAGTCAGAGCTGAGCTTTTATCCAGTTCTTGCAGTATTGTCCCAACCTCAATAGAGCTTGTCTTGGTCTCATTTTTGGTTTGAAGGTTTCCAACCAGGTCTAGTATAGTTTCCAATATTTGGTTTTCATTTACAGCTTATTAATAAGCAAGTGCTTAAGCTCAAAGTAGCACTCAGAAATCTGTTTTAGCACATTAATCAAATCATCAAGATCATAGTAGTGTGTAATCCAGAGGTTAAGGCTTATTGTTCCTTGCTTCATTTTAGTAGTTTTAGCATATTAATGCTTCTGTTTCAGTTTGGTAGCCTGTGGTGATCATTTGGCTTATTCAAGTGCTTATTTCATAAGCACTTGTATTGCAGATTCAATTTCCTCCACACAACACCATGTTTTTCTATTTTTACTAGATTCATACTATCATTTTAGAGTTTTCCTGAAATTTTCATAATTTTCCAACACTGTTTGCTATTTTTCTTAATTAAAAACAGTTTTTAGGTAATTTTAAATAGCTTTTAATACAATTAAATCAGAAAAAGTTCAAAAAAATAATTTTTCAATTTTCTTAGGTTTAGATAAATATAAAAAGTAAAAAAAGTAATTTTCCAGATTTTTCATAGTTTATTTTGTAATTTTTAGTAATTTAATTAGTTTTTAATAGTTTAAAATACATAAAAAATAGAAAAATAATCAGAAAAATATAAAAATAGTTTTGAAAATTCTCTTTTGTTATTTTAGATTTTTCCAAGTCTTAATTTTATTTTTCTAGGTTTATTTCCTATTTTCTTGTAATTTAGGTTATTATTTAATAGTTAAAAATAGTTTTTAATTAATAATAATTAATTAAATAGTTATAAAAATAATTTTCTTTTTCTTAAAATTTTCTTATATCATTAGGTTTGTAAAAATATCATTTTCATATTTTTAGGATTAATATTGTGTAAGTTTCACGTTTTTATTTGTACGTCACGTAGTTTTTAAATTAAGTTTATAAAAACAATAAAATCAAAAACATCAGTCTAAAATTAGTGATAGCGTTTATTTAATATAATTTAGATTTTAATTTCCTTTAATTTGCATTTAAGCCCCTTTAGTTTTAAATAACTCAAAACCTTTACTGATCACTATCCTTAGTGGTTATTCGACATCTGATTGTGTTAAACACCAGTCATCCTCCGTGGGACGTAACGACCCGGGAATCCACTGTATTCTCTTGATCTAAATTGCATTTGGTGTGTGAGCTGTTTTAAGTTTCTTACGGCTGGTCATTCACAAGTGATCAGCTCGCGTGAGAAAACTTGACGGTTTTGCACCGACCAGGAATTATGTGTTCATCAAACTCTAATCATCTAATCCTAACAATCATATCCTAGATTCCTAGTCCTTGAATATAGGAAAGCATCTTTTTCTGTTAAGCATGTAGGATGATTAAATAAGACCGTTAGATGATATAAATTTGAAAACTTTCTCCCCCTCAATCAATGACTCATTTTATGAAAAGTTTTAACCATGCTGAAGTCATTGATTGGGTTTTGCAAATTTATGAAAACTTCCAAGTCTGATTGATTTTCAAGCAACTCATTTTCCACCGTTTTGAAACACAGCAAATATTTTTCTGAAGAATTTTAGAAAGAAAAATATTTGTGTAGGAACAACAGTCTTTTTGGCAACATGCTTTCCTCATTTAGTTTTGGATAAGTGCTCGATATATGAAAATTGTTTTAGCGCAACACTTTCCTTCTCTTGAAGAGCGGGTTGCTATCTGAAATAATAACAAGCCATATTTAAGCACGGGTTACAGTCTGAAATAACTGCAAGCCATAGTTTGAGACATGTTTTAAAAAAAATATTTACACCTTCTGCTCGAACTTCATCTAAAGTCCCGTGCCATTGTTGAATGACATTTCTAAGACCGTAGATGTTATCGTTACCAGAAGACATGTCTTGAGAAAATAATGTTTTTGGTATTTTTCAAATTTTATGATTTTTATGGATTTTTGTTGGTTTTATATTTTTCTATTTTCTTTTTGTTGGTTTTATATTTTTGTATTTTGCTTTTTGAAAAATATTTACAAATAAGATGATATAGTTTAAGAAGATGGTGATACTAGTACCGAGATAAGGATATCTAATAGCCCCGTTGTAGAAGATATAAATCAACATCTCTTAAACTTTCACCACCAAAGCTTTCGAGGCTCCTTAATTGTTGAGAGAAATTGAACCTTCTGAAAGTGAGACTTTGGTAGATTCCCCCCAAACCAAAAATCTTCTTGTTGAGGAGATTCTAAGCTCTCTTTCAAGCTTGCCTTAGCCAGGTGCACAAGAAAGCACACCATATCATCGATCTTGCTGCTCCTTTTAAGAATGATTACCATGATTCTCCATTCGGGGTTATATCATCAAGATAGATGATAAGAATTTAAAAGGTACCTTTTTAAGGGGTCATTTAAGCCCTTAATTGATCACTTTTGTATCCGTTATTACTTAATTTCGTTCCTTTTCACTTTTTAGGTCTCTTGAAGGCAAATTGCTGGAATGACACTTATTCGGATGAAAAGGCGCGAATATACGAAGAAAATGGCCAAAGTCAAGAATCGAGACACTCAATCTGCTGAATTGAAAGGGGACGGCGTCAGGTCTTATTTGTGACGCCGTCGCGACACATCTTGTGACGACTCAGAGAGCAAATTGACATTTTCAAGTGGCGGCATCGGTTTAAAAGAGTAGGGTGTCGCCGCCGACGGCATAGATTTGGATCCGGCGGCGTCGAGAGGCGACGACGTCACGGGCATAAGGTGACGCCGTCACAGAGTTGACGTGGCCAAGACGAAACCCTAATGGCGGCGACCCAACGGCGTCACAATTAAAGAGTGACGTCGTCACAGTTTGTAACACTATATATAGAATCCGAATTTTTCAGTTTTAGAGAGGTAGTTTTGTGGAGTAAAAACCTAAACCGAACCAAGGCTGTCTTGTACAGTATTTTAGGGTTCCATACCCTATTTTACATCAAGATAAGTGTTTTACTTCATTGATTCAATTATGTCTTCAATTGATTGTGTGTATGCTTGCATGTTCTCCATGTCCGACTAATTTACTTGTGTGTTTGCTTAGGTAATATGAAACCTAGTTATTGAATATTGATTGGTTGTCTCTTATCTTAGTTGTGATTGACCTAGTATTGCGATAGGTCATTCGTTGTGCTATTAATGCTTGATTAATCTTTGTTGAACCTTAGCATATAGTTACTAGTGGAATTGTAGGCTAAACATCCAAAGAATACCTTATTATTAAGTTTATGAATCCTAGAGATTTCGTAGTCATTAACCTTTGGTAGCTTCAAAGAGTTAGGGATAAACACATACCCTACGAACTTAGAAACACAACGCGTTAAGAATAAGGATGTGACAATTCAACCATCAATAGGAGATAACTAGGGAGTAATAAAATCTAAGTAAACACATTTTTAATCATCATACGAGCACACAAAAATAGACATAGACTACCCCTAGCTTAGTTAATTAGATTAGATAATAGTAGATTAATCGGTAGAAATACCAACCCCCAAATCCAAACCCCGAGATTCGTACCTTTCCATTTTCTAAAAAAACATAAAAAAGATAAAAAAAATAACCTTCCTCAACCCCAACCTTAGCGTAGTAACTTCTTACTAGCATTCCTATTCCCCTAGAGAATGATATCAATACCCGTGGCTTACCCTAATACTACACTACAACGATTAGGTTCACTGCCTAGGGTGTTGAAAAACTTGCTCGACGAAAAGGAAGTTCCTTTGAACCCGAACGCGCGTTGTAAGCGTATCAAGTTTTTGGCGCCGCTGCCGGGGAATAGAATAGCTAGTTAGATTTCTATCTCGTTTAGGTTTCCTTAGTTGATTCCTATCAAGTAAGCTTTTTTCTCATTTTTAGCTTCCTTGTAGTCTATCCCCCTTCTTTGTGTTTGTGTTAGTAAAATCCTTTTCATTTGTCGCTATGGCAAGTGAAGTTGCATTTGAATCATTAACAAATGAGGAACAATTGAATTTCGCAGATTGGATCGCTTTTTATTGTTCTAATAAATTTGTGAGTGATATTAGAGATATCCAAAAGGAGACGGGTGTAAGGTTGGATGGATTTGATAAATTTTGTGCTTGTGTGGCTTCTATTCAACGATCATTGTTAGAATCAACTCCTTTTAGTGAGACCCTCTGAATTTTTTTTGAGAAAAGCCTCCTAAGCATAAACCATCAGTTGTCACAACTTGAGGAAATGGATAAGGAGGATTTATCCAACCTTAGGCATCATGATCAAAAAGACCTAGTTTTTAAGAACATGGAACCTAAACCTGAACAAGATTGTGAGATGGTTATAGTTGAACTACCTAGTTGCATGCGTGGGATAGATTTCACCAAAACATATGACACGCGTGAGGAATCCTTTAGGCAAATAGAACATAGTGATCAAAATTTTGAGAATGATTCTTATGAATCGGACCAAGAATTTGAAATGGCTAAAGAAGGATTTGAGATACTTAGGAGTGTATTTGGCAAGGTTGTCAAAATCGGGATCCTGCTCGTAGGATCGTACGATCCTACGCACAAAAAACGATCAGGATCTTAACAAGATCGTAATCCAGGTAGGATCGCAGCAGGATCGTAGGATCGCGCGTAGGATCGTAGGATCGTATCAGATCGTATAGGATCGCCTATTATTAGTTTTCTTTATTATTATTATTATTATTATTATTATTATTATTATTATTATTATTATTATTATTATTATTATTATTATTATTATTATTATTATTATTATTATTATTATTATTTTAATTTTATTTTTTTTGGTTTTGGTTTTGGTATATTAACTTATTATGTATAAGCTCATGTCTTAAAGCCCAATGACTAAGAATTTTTCAAAAAAATTTGGTGTTGTTAAGTAATTGTCTCTTGCAAGATTATTGAGTGTAAAATCATTATGTTTTTATGGACTATTTAGAAATAGTTTAGATGGGTCTTTTTGGGTCTGTTATAAAAAACGATTTTGTGCTTTGTAAAATGTCAGAAGCTTGTTTTTGAAGTCAACTATCTACATACTTGACCCAGTTTTGTTCATATATTATTTTATGTTATATATAAAAGCATGAATATTCTAATTTAATTTATTTGGTCATAAAAAAAATTTCACTAATATTATCAGAATATTCTAATTTAATTTATTTGGTCATCAAGAAAAAAAAATTGTGTTGCTCTCTATTATAAATTATGTCGTTTCATTTTCAGATACAATCCTTTTATTTTTTTGCATTAATCTATATATTGTAACAAAAAAGTTACAGAATCACATGCTAATAAATTAACATTATCTTTTTGCATAAATGTTATCACAAAAACCTATAATAAAAAAACATTAAAACAAGAAGTAGGTGCACCGTGCACGTATGTAGTAACTTTGTGCAAGTATGCATTGCAATATATCTAATATTCTACTACTACGGTATTTGAACATATATCTTTTTCTTTTATCATCCATTTAGATTCGTTTATCATATGAAATATTATATAGAAATATAAAACTACAACCCCTATACAAAAATATATACATTTTCATAGGATCTTACGATCCCGATCCGATCCTACGATTACGATCTTGCAAAGCCGAAAACGATCCTAGGTAGGATCCCGATCCTGAAAACCTTGGTATTTGGGTTAGATCATACTAAAACACATGACGAACTTTTAGGAGATCTAGATATAATGGAGAATGAGGTGGAAACTCCAAGCCACAAGCCCTACCATCACTTGAGGAACACACATCGCCTATAACTTACCCGGAAGAAGTAGAAGAGACTATAGGAACCCTGATTGATATAGAACCTTTGGACCAAACGCCACTAGAGAATGTAGGTTTAGATGCTTGTTGTCATGACCTCTCTCTTAATACTAGGGAAATTCCTAATTTTGATGAACAGGAGCCTCAACCAAAAACCTTACCTAATTTTCCGTCTTTAGATGTGAATCTTGGAATTGAATTAGGCCCCAATCCACCCATCAAAATAAATAATCTGGGTAGTTGTTTGATAAAGGTGGTAGACTCTAGGCCATGTAGAGTGGAAGCTAATATAGGAGTAACCCATGACCTTACACACTTATATCACCCATTCATGGTTGATAACAAGAAACATTATGGGTTTAAACCGGGTTTATTAGGTCAGGATGGATCCTTAACTAAGAATCTTTTGAAGTTTATAGAAGATGATCCATTTTTAGGAGAGAGATTTGATTCACCCGCTACACCAATAGAATTAGGTAAGGTTATAATGAATGGAGCACACTCCTTTGAGCATATAAATCACCCATCACCCTCTCCTCACGTAGCAAATTTCCACCCTAAGGGTGTGTATCGCTACTATCACCCGCACTTAAGCTTAAGTGTAGGAAAAACTTCCCCTTTATCTGTTAAATAAAGGTAGAGTGAAGCTCGTGACTCGAACAAAAACAAGCACTTCTTGGGTGGTAACCCATGTGTATTTGTTTTTTATTTTTATTTGTGTGTCATATATCTTTTCATTATTGTAAGTTCTCATGTTTGAATTTGTGAAAATGTTTTATTTTGTCTTTAACCTCGTCTTAATTACATATAAAGGTATTTTACAAAAAGGATAAGTGTAGGGAGGATTACACACGTTTTTAAAAGAACGTGAACATGAGAACTACAATTATTGAAAAAGATATACATGTGTGTTTGTTAGAGTCAAATGCTTGTATCGAGTCATAATGGATGTTTTGCAGAAATTTTTTTCCAGATTCTAAAGATATAAATTTTCCAGAATTTTTTCCAGAAAATCGCAGACCGGTTTCTGTCAGGGATAACTGACGGCGTCAGGATCGCAACGGCGTCGGGAGGAGTAGAAACACTTACTAATTTTTCTCGTTTTCGAGCTACTTATAAATTTTGGAATTTTCCGGTCTTAATTTTCCGAAAATCAGAAACATCCATTCCACAAGCATTATATCCTCGTTTAGTAGAGTCATATATATATTGTTACCGCCAATTTTATGCAAAGGTTTCGTTTGTTTTCTTCAAGTGTGCAGGTTTAATTTATCAAGAAGAAGATACATAAGATTGGAAGGAGATTTTCACGCAAACATTCTTCTTGAAGAAAAATGTAACCACCACTTCACACGGATCCTACCGAGCTAATCAGGGGAGTACTAGTTTCTTTCGTTTTTAATTACCTTCCATTATCATAACTTTGATACTTTCGGGGAACATTGGGGACAATGTTCAGTTTAAGTGTAGGGAGGGAAAATAAAACGGGAACTTTGAAACTATGCTTATCCTTGACTATTTGCTTTGTCCAATTTCATTTGTGTAATAAACCATGAGAAATATCGGTTAGGGTAATTTTGGCACCAAATTTAAAATTTTTCATGACATATAGGAGTGGGCCATTATTCTTAATAAAGCGTCTCATGGATAGGAAATTATATGACTAGCACAAAAACCCTTTACCACTTAAATTCTACCCAAAATGTGAGGATCGCCTTTAGATTTGTAGGAATTAAAGCATTCATCTTTAATGCTTAGAGTATGAACCGGTAGTATAATAGATTCTAGAACTTGTTTTGTGATGCATTCCGAGATCGCTAGTGAGACTACACTTGTGTAGTTAGGAATAACTAAATGATAAGAGGCATTAGGATAACCCTTGTTTGATACCCGTAGTATAATTACTTCTTCCACATCGGTTGAGTAATTCCCTCACACCCTTGCGTTGTACTCATATTTAGTACACGATACCCTTAGTTAACCCCTCAGAGCCTATCCTTTTCGCGGTTCTCGTGATGTTTCGGTTTTCCGGAATATTAATGAAGAGCATTGTTTACAATCCACCCCCAAATGTACACCCAAATCGCCTTAGCCTACCTTGTATGCACTCACTTTTAGTGCATTATTGTTATCACACTAAACCCTTAGTTCAATTATTTAGTTGCTTGCATAAGTTGCTAAGTCGAGCCATATCCTTTTGTACACAGTTTTGGGATGATTGGGACTCATGGGAAAAGTTAAATTTTATGAAATGACGGGAAGGGAACGTTAAATTCAAATTCCCTTTATTTGCGTAATAATGTACTCCAAGTGTTTTGATCTTTTCAATTCGGGTCAAATTAGAGTTAGAGTAATAAAAACTCAAGTGTAGGGATGTGCCTATAAATCCTTATCATTTTGATGTTATCGTAGAGGATGATAGAGTAAAAGTGTACGAAAAAAAAGTGTTGAAAAAAAAAAAAAACATACGGGCTACCATCCTACATCTATCTTCAAATTTATGTTGGTTTATTTCAATTTATCTAGAGTTTAGAGTGTCGAGTCTTGGCTTAGCAACGCCATTCTTCGCATGCTTGTAACATAAAGATTTTTGACTTGCCACCACTAAATCGCCTATCCCACCAAACCCTTTGTTTCCCTACCGTAAGCCTTACGTTACAACCCTTTAAAAGACGTCTTGGATAGTTTTTCCTAGGTGCTTACGCCAAAGCAATGGAGGTTTAATCTAGTCTCAAGCCTATGGTAATCTATGTACTAGGACCGGTTAATGAGTGTTTATCTTCCATTTCCAACTTGATATATTTCATATACACCCGAGAGATGAGAGTATCCAAACACCACTTGTGAGGTGCTAGTATGTAATTTCCGTGCTTGTTATGACTTTTGCGGGGCTTATATGTGTTGTGAATCGTTCTAAACTAATGCTTCATGACCCCTAACTTATAAATCAATTGGATAAAAGCACATTTGCTTGGGGACAAGTAAATACCAAGTGTAGGGATATTTGATAAGGAATTAAAAGGTACCTTTTTGAGGGGCCCTTAATTGATCACGTTCCTTTTCACTTTTTAGGTCTCTTGAAGGCAAATTGCTGGAATGACACTTATTCGGACGAAAAGGCGCGAATATACGAAGAAAATGGCCAAAGTCAAGAATCGAGACACTCAATCTGCTGAATTGAAAGGGGACGGCGTCAGGTCTTATTTGTGACGCCGTCTCGATACATCTTCTGACGACTCAGAGAGCAAATTGACATTTTTCAAGTGACGACATCAGGTTTAAAAGAGTAGGGCGTCGCAGCTCAGACGGCTGATGCAAGTTTTACTGACCAGGTCTTAATATTTATTGTGTCTCGCTATACCTAAGGTCTACCCTAATGCACTAACGGGCAGTGTACCCGGTCGTGTGTAGTGTAGTAAATGGTAAAGCCGAGGTCGTCCCAAGAGCTATGTGTGTCGGATAATTACTAAGTCTAATTGTCACAGAATATAAATGGTTTAATATGGTTTTAATTAATTAAACTACTAAAGCGTAATATATAAAAGCAATTAAATAGTAGAAAGGAAATCAATAAAGGAATAGTGGTGCTAACCTAGTTAATCTTCCTAACTGGTTATGTCTACATCTACTTACTTCCAATTACTTGGTGGGGTCAAATTGAGAGGACAAGATTTGGTCAATTCGCCCTAACCTATCGGCAAAGATGCCACCACAGGAGAAATCAGGCGCACCGTCATAAGTCCTGTTGTTCCCGGTCCCCTAAGCCAAGTCATTAAGTACCGCTACATGCTAGATTCTAAATAGTAAGTTCCCGGCCGTTAGGAACTTAGACACTACACCCCCAATTCTTAAGTTCATCCAAACGATAGGTGATCAGTTGGTCAAATCGCACAAGTAGAAAGGGTCGTCAGTTGGTCATATCTTACCCTTCCCGTCTCAGTTCGCTCACCTAGGGTCAGTTGGTCATATCTCCTAGGCAATTGGCCTCTACCGCCATTCAAAACTACCGAACCAGGGGTGACTACCAAAGAACTATGCATGCATACACTTAGAAATAATTGTACGGAAGTAAAGGTAAACGTAAACAAAACAATTAAGGAATCATAACTAGGCTAGCACCAAAGGGTGCTTAGCCGCTCATATTAATCATGCACATCAATTCAATATTCAAAGGTATGAAATACATGAATTGAAAGTAAAAGAAATAATAAACGCTAAAGCTTATCGTAATGGTGTGACTTCTCCCTTGGAAACAGCTCCGTATGCTTCCCTAGACCTCCCTAGAGCTTTTTCCCACGTTCTCAGAGTATTGTGTGTGGAATGGAATGAATAGAAATGCTGGAATTTTTGGGGTATTTATAGGTTGTATGAGTTACAGTAACCAAAATATGAGTTACGCCGTAACCTCCATAAATGCACTAGATCTACTAGTTAAGGCGTAACCTAGTAAGTGGTTACGCCGTAGTCTTCAATAAACCAAGTTACGTCGTAAATGATGCAATAGTTACGGCGTAAGTATCAGCGGCGTGGAACCTCTTTTGACCTAATGGAGTTACGTCGTAATCTTAGGAAGGAGTTACGTCGTAACCTCTTGATGAGTTGGACTTGGGTCACGCAATAGTTACGGCGTAATGTGAGAGACGAGTTACGCCGTAACTTCTTCAATATAAGCATATTGTGATAAATCTTTAGTAATGTTTCCATTTCCGCGTCTCTTTAGCTCAAATGCTCGCAATTTACCTGAAAGTGTAAAACAATGGAAAACAAGCGTAAATCCATATAAATGATATAAATAACGAGCATTAACGGGGGAAATTGACACTTAATAATCAGAACTATTTGATGTTATCAAATATCCCCCCACTTGAACTTTACTTGCCCTCAAGTAGACCTTATTAGATATATTCCTAAAAAGATATCTCCCAAAACCTGGAAAATATGAGTTTACAAATCCCTTATGCTAGAATAAAACAAAGCCGAACACCTCGCGAAAGGGGAACAAACACTCAAATCTCTCAACTATTCTAAGTGTTAATTTCGGGGTGATCACTCAAACGCACAGTTATAGCATGTATTCTATCATAAGCTTGGCGGTTACACAAATCTCCACCACTAGAGTTAAGAGCTAAACAGTTCTCGAAGGCAATATGGGTAGACAAAACAAAGGTTAAGGGGTGACTCGTCATTACTAATATGTCACGGCGAAGTGGACAAAATCAATGATACATGACCAAATCCATGGCCAAGACACCAAAGATTGCTCGCTGCATCACCTAGACATGCTTCATGACTAAAGGGTAGGATAAGACATTGGATACATAATTGGTGTAAAAAAAAAACAAGCAGGTAGTCTATATCTATAACTAAGTCATCACCACTTACCGTCCGCCCAAAGTTCAAGTTTAGAAGTCTAGAGACCGGATCATGAAATGCAAGGTAGATGTGTCATTAGAGGACGTCGTGATGGGCACACTACCTTTTCTTCTTCAGTTGGTATTACTCCAACTCTAATCTTCAAATGTGACCGAGGTGGCCTCCTCGATACTAAACAATAAAGCTCATACTATAGTGCTTATAACAATGCACTTTACAAAATCATAACTGAATCAACTTTTTTTTTAATCATAACTGATAACATAACATCCCCCCACTTGAGATGAACAATGGGAATTTGGGGGGTCTTCAATGATCTTCATAATTGTTGTCGATGAAAGCATGATTTCCAAACCTTTCCACTCGAACCTTGAACTTAGGCAAATGATGACTTCCCAATTACAAATAAAGACTACAAGGTAGGCTAAGGTGTAAGGGTGTAGCGAAACAATATATTGGGGTTACAAAATGAAAGGAATGGCTCAGAAGGGTGTATCTATGGGTATCTTGCACTAAAGAGGAGTGCAACAAAAGGGTTTCACATGGGGGTCGAGAAGTCGAGGTGACTAATCGATAGACTCACAATGGTAGGCTGTTTGGGTGATAATCCTATAATACTACCTTCTAAAACTGAAAAGTCCAAATACATCGAGCTAACTCAACATACCTCGTCTATGGTCTCGAAATGATGCAAAGGCCAAGTTCTAAAGTTTACAAGCTACCAGCACACTCATAATTTGGTGGATTTGGGTAAAATATAGGAAACGGATAAGGCTAATCTCACCATGTAATATCAAGGGTTGTATGTGCTCGGCTAAGGTCTAATCTAGTTAGGTTCGGAAAAACAAACTAGAAAAGTTCAAGATAAACTAGAAAAATGAGGGCGAAATAAAGTTCAAGATATAATTCTACTCCCGTCCCCCCACTTGAATTGTACAAAGTCCCTTTTGTACTAGGCATTAAAATAAAGGTGAAGAGAAATGTAGAATTAGAGCGAGAACTTCCCTGAATTTTGCTCCAAAAAGAAGAAGGCTCACGAGAAAGGATCGTGCCTTCATTAAAGCGTCATGAGCAAACTTCAATCCCTGAAATCACAATACCGACAAGCATAATTATAAAAAGAAAAAATTAAAAATGAAAAATAAACCTAACTCACTTCCGTAGGAATCACGGTTGCATTTAGCGAATGCAACAAGCCTTTTAAACCACTTCGTGTCCCAAGTGGACGAGTGAAGTCTCGAGAGGGTTTACTGGGAACACACCTACAAAGTTCATTTAAAAACTAATACAAGGTTACTGTGTTTTAAAGTGACAGAATTAAAGCAAAGGAGAGTTACGTCGTAACTCCAATAAGAGAGTTACGCCGTAACTTGCAAAACCTGGAATGAGTTGAGAAGCGAATGGTTACGGCGTAACCACTGAGATGGTATTACGCCGTAGTTGGAAATGCGTCAAGAATTATCGCTAAAATGTTGGTTACAGTAATCACCAAGATGAGTTACTGCCGTAACTCGTTCAGATCAAGAATCGCAGCAGTAATTACTTCATTGTCTCCTGCAAAAATGGTTAGAAAACACAAAACCCAACAGAAAGGAAATAAAAATAAAAGAAAGGGATAATTCGGGTTGTCTCCCGAAAGAGCACTTTTCTTTATTTACGAGTCTTTAAGTTAGACTCAGAGCTGCGGGACTTCTATGGGGGTCTTTGAGCTTGCCCCACTTCTTCGATATCCTTCATCAAATTGTGCCTCATCCATGCAACATTTGAGGCAGTTCGGAGGTACTAAATAGTTTCGATCTTTCAGACTTTACATAATTTCTCCTCCGGACCTAGGTGGTAGCGAGTGAATTCATATTTTTCTACTATAATAGGGGGTGGTCTTTTGTAGGGTATCCCCAGGAGCTTGCACCTTCTTTGTTCGTAAGCTTCGTCATCGGGATCAGTGAACTCTTCATTTCCTTGCAACTCAAGGTAATCTAGCATCCCTTCGATATCATCGTCATCAGAATCAGTACCCTTGAACCATTCTTCATCGAGCAGATTTTCCACTAGAACGCGCTTGCATTCTTCTTTATCATTACTCACCCGCTCTAAATCCACGTCAATTGTAGTTTTACTCGTGTTTTCGCTACTTTTGTCGTTAGAATTTTCGTGATCCATATATTCCTTCCAAATCTTATCTTTTGTTAATGCATCCACATGCCCATACTTAATTTTTACCCAACTATCAAACCCCAGGTTGTCTATCCAAGGTAAACTTGTTCTTTCCTTGTCATTGGTTGAGGACCAAAAGAATTAATCTTTTCCTAATCTTCCAGAGTTGCCTCCACCATCACACATATCGTTATACGGGTTGCATGATGCCCAAAAAATTTCCCCAGGGGGTTTTACTTTCTCGCACCAGTGACTGCGTAGTTCAATGTTGTCAGTTTCATTTACATGCTCTTCCATGCAGAGTATATCTTTATTAGTCTCGTCCGTTTGAATGTGCATCGCGTAATCAACTTTTAGCTTCTTAAGAAGATTTAGATTGATCTTGGCATTCCCAAATTGAATCACGTACCAATCTTTAAACGCTAAATTACCGAATTTTATCCCGTGTCTTTCACGCTCATGAGGGCATGTCCATTCCTCCACTCTTTCATTGTCACCTCCATTGCAATATTCGTGGAAGGGGCTGCATGTAGGCCATGCCCTTGTGGTTTCTTCATCAGTAATAGCGATAGGAGTACACCAGTGAGTGATAAGTGGCTCTTCTTCATCATTAAGGGAGAGTTCCTCGAGTTTTTCAGATTCGTCCAAGTCGAGGAATTTTTCGCCCATGTATCCCATTCGCCGTAATCGAGATTCTTGGTTACGGCGTAATTCATTAGATTCGTATTCCTCAAGATTCATCACAACTCCTTTGTCGCATTGTCAAACACCGTTACGCCGTAACTCATTAGGTATGTTACGGCGTAACTCAGATCTGTTAACAGAATCGTCAACTCGTATCACTGGCCTGAACCTTCGAGTTATCATCCGAGAAAATTACCTTACATTCCATAGCTGGTTTAGACCCTTCAGGTTTATCGTTATTCCTTCTTACTTTTTCGCTGAGCTTTATCACCATGGATTCAAGGTTTTTAAGAGTGGAGTCGAGTTTGGAAATGTTTCTATCAGTGTTTTCCTGGAATTCCTTCAACCATTCATCTTGCTCCTTTTGTTTTTGGGCTGAATTTTCCAGAAATTTAGTAATTGTTTCTTCAAGACTGGGCTTTCCATAAGGCCCACGGTTATAATTACTGCGATACCCATTTCTATTGTCACCGTAAAATGGTCGATTTTCTCCATACTTAGCTTCCTCGATATCCTCGTCGTCCATATGAGGACAATTTTTCATAAGGTGTCCTCCTCCACAGCTTTCACATCCCACTTGAATGGCATGAACGGTTTCCCTGACTTTTAGCATATCACGACTGAGGCTTTCAATTTTACTAGCGATTGCTGCAATTCCGTCGAAACTTCCACCTTGGTTTCTTTTACTTCCACCGTCGTGCCATTTTTGAGAATGGTCCGCCATTTTTTGAATGGCTTCAATTGCAGTAGTAGGAGTCATATTTGGGATAGGTCCTTGATAATCCAACATCTGTCTCGTAGTTACATTTATTCCTTTGTAGAAAATATTGACCTTCTGCTGGTTATTAAGATCATTGGTAGGACACTTGTAAAGAAGATCGTTGTATCTGTCCCAAGCTTGATATAGAGTTTCGTCGTCTTCTTGTTTGAAATTGTGGATCTCCAAGAGTTGATTAGAAATCTTTGATGGTGGGCAATATCTTTGGATAAAGTGTTTCTTAAGAAACGCCCAAGTATTAACGCCCGGCAATCTTTCGATCCATCTTCTTGCTGCTCCAGTTAGAGTCATAGGGAAGACCACGAGCATAACAAAGATCATGAGATACGCCCGGAATGTTGAAAAGGCTAGCGATGTATAGGACATTTTCAATGTGCTCATATGCGTCTTCGTCCCTGTTTCCTTAAAAAGGGTTAGCGTGAAGCTCCCTCATAAATTGGTCTTTAATCTCGAAACGAACATTCGCTCCGATTGCCGGTCTTACGAGACCCGGCCCTTGATCAGCTCTAGTCAACGCCAAGTATTCCTCAAGAGTGAGGTCATCTATGTTAACCACTTCCATGGTACCTGAAAACTTGAAATATGATCGTGAGAAAAGGTTAAATTTGAAATGAAAGACTTAATATTAATCCTAATATAGCTCCCAAGCGGCCAAAAACTTGATGCATGTTTTCTTGACTGTGTCTTAATATTTATAGTGTCTCGCTATACCTATGGTCTACCCTAATGCACTAACAGGCAGTGTACCCGGTCGTGTGTAGTGTAGTAAATGGTAAAGCCGAGGTCGTCCCAAGAGCTATGTGTGTCGGATAATTACTAAGTCTAATTTTCACAGAATATAAATGGTTTGATATGGTTTTAATTAATTAAACTACTAAAGCATAATATATAAAAGCAATTAAATGGTAGAAAGGAAATCAATAAAGGAATAGTGGTGCTAACCTAGTTAATCCTCCTAATTAGTTATGTCTACGTCTACTCACTTCCAATTACTTCAGGTGGGGTCAAATTCGAGAGGACGACATTTGGTCAATTCGCCCTAACCTATCAGCAAAGATGCCACCAAAGGAGAAATCAGGCGCACCGTCATAAGTCCTGTTGTTCCCGGTCCCCTAAGCCAAGTCATTAAGTACCGCTACATGCTAGATTCTAAATAGTGAGTGCCCGGCCGTTAGGAACTTAGACACTACACCCCCCAATTCTTAAGTTCATCCAAACGATAGGTGATCAGTTGGTCAGATCGAACAAGTAGAAAGGGTCATCAGTTGGTCATATCTTACCCTTCCTGTCTCAGTCCGCTCACCTAGGGTCAGTTGGTCATATCTCCTAGGAAATTGGCCTCTACCGCCATTCAAAACTACCGAACCAGGGGTGACTACTAAAGAACTATGAATGCATACACTTAGAAATAATTGTACGGAAGTAAAGGTAAACGTAAACAAAATAATTAAGGAATCATAACTAGGCTAGCACCAAAGGGTGCTTAGCCGCTCATATTAATCATGCACATCAATTCAATATTCAAAGGTACGAAATACATGAATTGAAAGTAAAAGAAATAATAAACGCTAAAGCTTATCATAATGGTGAGACTTCTCCCTTGGAAACGACTCAGTATGCTTCCCTAGACCTCCCTAGAGCTTTTTCCCACGTTCTCAGAGTATTGTGTGTGGAATGGAATGAATAGAAATGCTGGAATTCGTGGGGTATTTATAGGCCAGGTCTGAGTTACGGCGTAACCAAAATATGAGTTACGTCGTAACCTCCGTAAATGCACTAGATCGCTAGTTACAGTAACCTAGTAAGTGGTTAGTAGTCTTCAATAAACCAAGTTACGCCGTAAATGATGCAGAGTTACGGCGTAAGTATCAGCGGCGTGGAACCTCTTTTGACCTAATGGAGTTACGTCGTAATCTTAGGAAGGAGTTACGTCGTAACCTCTTGATGAGTTGGACTTCATGGTCACGCAATAGTTACGGCGTAATGTGAGAGACGAGTTATGCCGTAACTTCTTCAATATAAGCATACTGTGATAAATCTTTAGTAATGTTTCCATTTCCGCGTCTCTTTAGCTCCAATGCTCGCAATTTACCTGAAAGTGTAAAACAATGGAAAACAAGCGTAAATCCATATAAATGATATAAATAACGAGCATTAACGGGGGAAATTGACACTTAATAATCAGGACTATTTGATGTTATCAACGGCCTAGATTTGGATCCAGACGGCGTCAGAGACTGAAGACGACGGCGTCACGGGCATAAGGTGACGCGGTCACAAAGTTGACGTGGCCAAGACGAAACCCTAATGGCGGCGACCCAACGGCGTCACAATTAAAGAGTGACGCTGTCGCAGTTTGTAACACTATATATAGAATCCGAATTTTTCAGTTTTAGAGAGGTAGTTTTGTGGAGTAAAAACCTAAACCAAACCACGTCTGTCTTGTAGAGTATTTTAGGGTTCCATACCCTATTTTACATCAAGATAAGTGTTTTACTTCATTGATTCAATTATGTCTTCAATTGATTGTGTGTATGCTTGCATGTTTTCCATGTCCGGCTAATTTACTTGTGTGTTTGCTTAGGTAATATGAAACCTAGTTATTGAATATTGATTGGTTGTCTCTTATCTTAATTGTGATTGACCTAGTATTGCGATAGGTCATTCGTTGTGTTATTAATGATTGATTAATCTTTGTTGAACCTTAGCATATAGCTACTAGTGGAATTGTAGGCTAAACATCCAAAGAATACCTTAGTGTTAAGTTTATGAATCCTTGAGCCTTGAGCGCGCCTAAGGCGAGCTTTTTAAAACAACGAAGAATACGAATCGACTACTAAATGTATCCACCTTTAGCCAGCATGGGAGGACAATTTTCGGAACAAGCAACATAAATGTCTTGTTGAGTTGCCATTTATGAAGTATGTGTGAAAGTGATTGCGGATCTTAAAGACGACAAAGAAGTGATTGTGTTGTGTGTTAATGCCTTGGTTTGAGTTCCTTGATTTGGTCTTGAGTGTGTGAACATTGAGTTAAATTTGGTTTGGATCTCGTGAAAATGACTTGGTGAAATTAGGGTTTTGAAGAATGTTGGTATATTAATCTTAACACGAATCTTGGTAAAATACACAACTAATCTCGGTAAAACTCTAGTATGAAGCTTGGTAAATCCTAAACCCTTGATGAACCTCGGTAAACAAACCCTAAGTTGATATTAGAATCTCATTAAGCCCTAAGTCACTATGCAATGCCGGTAACCCTAAATCGGTTTTAAATTTTAGTAAACCCTAAGGACGAAACTCCGTATTTTACGGTTTTGTCAAAATCGGTAAAATAGGTTTTGGACAAAGTCGGTATTTTAGGGTTAATAGAATCTCGGTAAAAGTGGGTTAAGTCCAAAATCGGTATACAGGGTTTTGTATTTACCGATTTTGGTTTGCTCTCCACGAACTCAGTATTTACGAACAAAAGACCAACTTAGAAAACGTGATTAAAGCTTCGATTTTTGACGTTCTACACTCAATTTGTTTTGCATAAACCAACTCTTAACGGGTCTAGAATCTTAGAAACATATGCTTTTAAGATTTAACATGTAAAAGTTATAACTTTTTGGACTTTTTCAACTAACACTTAAAAAACACTCAATACACAAAAAAAATGTTAAAAAGTTTCGTTTTTGATAGAACTTTAGCACAAATCTGTTTTAAAACACAAAAAATAATAACAAAATCTTTAGCGAATTATTTCGTGAAAAGAGTAAAATTTGAAACAAAAAGGCACGGTTTAAGCTTAAAACGTGAACTCGACAAAAAGACCAAAAAAGTTTCAATTTTTAAAGGATGTCTTTTTTGTCATAAACTAGTTCTAAAATACACCACAACCAACGTCTGCTATTGTCATTTAGAGTGCAAGAACGAGTCAAAAAAGTGAAAATGTGTGTATCTTTGTGATGAACTAGGTAAAACAAGGTGACAAAAAAAATATTAAAGACGCGATTTTGCACACAAACATATTTCTAAATCATCTTAGGCTTTTGATGCCATTTTTTAGGTCTCTAACAACAATGAATCTATCACACATATAATGATCTTGAAGGTTTTAAAGAGAGAGAAAAGAAGTTGAGAGGGGTGGTGAGAGCAAATGTAGGTGTTTCTTATTTCACTAATGTAGTCATACACTCCAAATGAGCAGTGTTACAACATTAAATACCGATTTCCTCATCATAGGTTCGGTTTGGGCCTTATGGGCTTGAATTACATGAACGTGTGTTATGGACTTGAGTTATAAACTAGCCTATAGTCCATATGATTCTATTACAAATACTATAAAACATTACAAGGTTTCTAGACTCATAATGAACAACACTAAGCTAGGAATGACCATCACTTTAAATGCTAACATTATTTTTCTTTTTAAAGAAGCTAGACGAATACTCGCGCATAGCGACATGATATTGGGAAAAAACTTTGTGGTTTTGATGTGACCATTGATGCGACCATTGATGCAACACTTAATAGTTTTGTTTGTGGTCATTATGAGAAAAAGAATATACCTGTAAGATTTATTGATTGTGTATTTTAAAAATTATAAAGCGTGTAAAACAAAAACGCTTCCTTTTCATGTAGCTCTGGTTAAAAATTATAAACCGTGTATTTTTTAAGTTGATATTAATTGTCAAAGGTGTTATCTGTGTGTTTTCCATTTTAGAAGTTAAAGGGTATTATAAGGGGTATATTAGAGAAACAATTTTACTCATTTTTAAGATTTTTAAAGTTTTCAAAATTAAGCCAAAACAGTTTATATGTAGTAGAGATTTGATAGACTAAAAAGGATGTTGATCGACTAGGTAGGACTAAGGTTCCGTCGACGTTCTTTTCTATGGTGCCATTGATTTTCTCTTTTTCTTTTTTACATCGACCTATTTTGTTCTTTTTGATGGACATATTAAAGGCTTTGATATCAATTGTAAATTCTAGGTATTATGTCTATTAGCTTTACTCTTCAGTTAGTCGGGTGACAATAAGTAGGTTGATTGTCGACTTAGTATGTAGGATGACAATATGACGACAAAAAGAATGGTGGATGACATTGTGTAAAGACAAAAAGAATTGTGGGTGACATTTAAGATAATCTTTATTGACGATTGGATCGACTTACCACAAAAGTAAATGTGGAAGGAATGTTTTCAGTGATTAGGTTGCCCCCGGTAAGGAGCCCAAATCCCTTTTATTTTCCCTGCCACGTTAGCTTTCTCTTTCCAGCGACCTTCAGGTGATTGAGTGCCCCAGTAAGGGCGACAAGAAAATAAATGTTTTGATATTAAATGGACATAAAAATTACAAAGAAAATCTCGATTGTGAACGTGACCAAGTTGGGAGAACTATTGGAGTCGATCGATTCGCCACATCAAGGATGATCGATCCCCTAAACGATCGAGGCAAGCCTCGATCGAACTACTGCAAGCAGCCTTAGAGATTTGCAATTTTTCAATCAATGGTGACTTACAACATATTATACTTTTAGCCTCTATTTTATAACACAGTATATATTTTTTCCTGTCTTATAATAATTGTCTAATTTTGACTATTTGAAGCCTTTTTTTTTTTTTTTTTATTTAACTTTAAGTATTTTTTTTATATTATATAATAATTTATGTAAAATATATGAATAAATTAAGTTTTAAATGTATTTTTATTGCTAAAATTTTTCTGAAGTATTATAAATATAAAAAAAAAGCTAGTTAAGATTAAAGTTGAAAAAAAAAACTTAAAAAAAAATAAAACTGAATAATTAAATGGAATGAGTAACTGATAACTAGACTATATTATACTTGAAAAACCCAAGTATAGGATATCTACAAAATCCCCAAGAATATTTTAACGCCTAATTTCGTAATATGCAAGTCTAACTATAAGGTTGGTCCCAATCGTGGCCTGAGATGACCCAGGTCACCAGCGCCACGTCAACTTTCTCTCTCTAGCGACCAGACATGACCCGGATGCCACAGTCGATGACCCAAGGTTTTGTTTTGTTTTGTTTTTTATTTTTTATTTTTTATTTTTTTGTTTTATTTTTTTGTTTTTTTTAATTCAAACATTTTAAACATTAAATTTAAATTCATTAAAATTAAAAAAACATTACAATACAAAATTAAAAAAAAAAACAGTACAATACGAAATTAAAATAAACATTACAATACTTAAACTAATAATCTAAATCGTAGCGTGGCTTGATTGTTGCCTTGACTTTCATCAATTCTTGTAGTTGTCGTCCGGTCAAAGTTGGGTCGATTGGGGTGTTGTAGAAGATTATGTCGGACTCCCGTTTTGATAGCCTCATAAGCTCAAGTTTCTCTTTTTTCATCTCCAGCTCTTTTTCCCTCAACCGTAACCAAGTATCTTCTAAACCCTTCTTATTCTTACCTTTCTCTCCTTTTGACGGCTTATTGGTCTTGAAGAAAGTTTTGGCCAACGATTTTACAAATGATTCTGATGGAACATCATCATCATGAGAGGAGGAGGATGGTTTCTTCCTCCCTTCCTCATCAGAATCATCAACATCTTGGACATCGAAAGAATCACGAGCTTGGGTTGAACCAGAGGTAGTGGTAGAACCCTTTGTTTTCTTCCGACTATTCGTTTGGAAAGCCGGCATTTCAGTGTGTTACATATTGGATTTCATAAACACATAACAACCAAGATCAAAGAGGCGTATAAAAGAGTTTAGAGAGAGAAAGTTTTAAAGAGAGAAAGAGAAGAGAGTTGGGAACTATGTGAAACAAAGAAAAATGGTATAGAAGCTCCAACCCTCTACCTTGGGAGGTAGAGGGTATTTATAGTGTCTTACAAAATACGACTCCTACGGGCTGTGGATCAGGTATACAGTGGGTAAAGACCCGTTTGTCCTCCACGGTGTTACTTATTAAACTACTTATTAACATAACATAACTATGACTACGAGCTTTCTAATGAATACATATACTTGAGGTGACCGACTCTTTAACTCATGGATTTTCTAGATCCTAACAATCTCCCCCTAAGGGAGGTCACCTCAAATTACATTGAATACAAACAGATATTAAATTTTGATTGTTCTTGGTTTCTTGATTATGTTCTTCGCTCTGTAGTCCGTAGTCTTTGATTCTTCATGTTCCGCATGTTTGATACTTCAAGTGGAGGTCTTTATCTGATCCATGTGTTGATATTTGTTGAGCCAGCTTTGAGATCATCCGCCACCACATATCTCTGGCTCCTCCTTTGCATTGTTGCCATCATGTGATGTTGTGACATTTGGACCGACATGCTCACATTCTGGATCATGATGTCTTCTCATCAGAGTTGCGGAAGCTTTTAATGAATCATGATATTTGCAGCAGCGTAGCAGAAACATGGAGTGAAAATAGCAGAGTTGTTGATGCTTTTATCATGATTTCTTTAGATGTGAATGTGTTGTGTGAGCATGCGGCTATGGATTGAATCCTCAATTGTGAACAGCTGCACTCGTCGGGTTATTCCTGCATACAACAGTTAGCAATAAAATTGCACGAAAGTGTCTTTGATTACTTTCGTTGAATTGAGGTACACGGCCCACGGTTCCCCGTTCATCAGTACAAGTACTGCCTGTGATCAGGTAGTATTCCTAAGAATCTCCTTGACAGGGTTTCACATCTGCTCTAGCCGTTCTCAACCCGGAACGTCTCAAAAAAGACAACACGGAGTGAGTGAACCAAAGAAATTGAGATTTAATGATTGATTAAAAATGATTTGAACAACAATCGTGTATTGCATATCAGAAAGAATTTTCGCAATACAACGAAGGTTTTATATGAAAAATCAATTTTCAATCATAAACACCTTTTGATATTTGAAAATGTGATACACAGTCGATGTTCCATAGAAAGATGATTTTTGCGCACACCGACTGATTTTTCAAAGGTATCCGTCAATCCATTACCTGAACCAGGATTGATTCATAATTTTGAATCGCCCAATTGTTTATATTCAGTTGTCACATGGTTGATCTATTGGATAGATCTCACATGCCACCTACCAAGAGCTTGTTTGATGTTGGCTCTAGAAGGCATTCCATCTTCATTGTGAATATGTTTGCATATCACTCAGATGTTCGGGCAATACCACAAGGATAATGCGTAGGACTCTTAAAATATATTCTCTCTTTCCACGTTGTGTGAAACAGAGATTCTTCATTTACAGTGTCCTAATGAGATTTATTGATGATCTCGTGGCTCTAGACTCAATTGTGCACATTTGGTTCCTATGCCGGAGACTAGGGAGAGGGTCTCCTTCTTCAATATCAACAATCTCTAGGAGAGAGTCGATAGATTATGTAGGTTCCCCGTGAGAATGAAACAAGTCCTTTTAAGAGGAACTTGAGTAGCTAGGGAATTTTAGTGCATAGCGTCACTGGGTCCATGACGTCTTGTCTTCAATACCGGTGTTACCTTGGTAACCACCAGTAGCATATGAATTGAACTCGGTTTCTGCCCTAAGGTTGAAATAATGGAGGGCTATTTCTTTTCACCCTTTTCTCATTCATTTCCTTTTCATTCTTCAACCCCTTCAGTGCTTACCGAGACTTCATAACTAGAACCTTGTTGGGTTTATTCCAGTACTAGGTCTGTTTCAGTCCAAGACTCTTCCCATTTTCTCATTTATCTCCTTTTTTTCATCATACCTAAGGACTTTTACACTATCTAGTGGATTGTCCCTGGGTAGATCTCTCCGGCTCTGGCGGGATCGTGGGAACGAATACCTAACCTAACCATCCTTATAACTCCATACATAAAGTAAATTTGGTCAGTCTTTTGGTATTGTTCTTCTTCCATTGGAACCAATTGAAAACCATTTGAAAATCAATCCAAGTACTTGTGATACATGATCAAAACATTTTGTACCTGAATTGTTTTTGATATTTTTAGAAAAAGCTCCCCCTCAACATGTGCATCATATATTTGAAATAGTTTTGGTACATGGAGGCAAGAGGACTTGAAAAACTCAGATTTAAGAACGAAAGATTCGATTCTTTGATCAACAATTTCTAAAAGATATCAACATCACTTTCCTGATCAAAATTAGTATTTTTCATACTTTGTTAAAGATATTTTTAGGGAAAGGATGTGGTTTTCAAAAGAGTAGCTCCCCCTCAACTTGTGCATATAATTTTTGAAATTGTTTTGCACAAAGAGGAAAGAGTTCTTAGAAGCACTTACACGATCATATAGCCATACGGAAACCATTAGAAAATCAATCAAAGTACATTATATTGAAACATATGAATATTTGTACCTTGAAGGTTTATTTTCTTTTTAAAATGTTCCCCCTCAATATGTGCCTCGAGATTCGAAAAGATTTTAGCACATATTAGATGTAGCTTGCACTTTGAGACAAATCAAAGACGTTTTAACCCTTTATGGTATAAGAAAGATGCTCCCCTTAGCATATGCATGAAAAATTTGAAATCGTTTGACATATGTAGGAGGGACGCCTTGTTAAACACTTTTCACAACCATTTATTGAGTTATCAGTTTAAATCCAATTTAAATCACAAATTCTCCCCCGATCACAATTTTCAAGTCATTTGAGATTTGTGATCTCTATTGATTTAAATTGTTTTTGAAAGCTTTTGAGGAGAATTGTGACTTGCTTATGAAAACATTTAACCGATAAGGATCAAATCTGAGACTTTAAACTCCAATGATTAAACATGGTTGAGTATCTTTTGAAAACATGACATTAGCCTTGGTCTAGATCCATTTGATAAAGAACATTGTTCATTTTGATTATCCAAACTTAAACCCAGCTTGAGTACGTGCCAATTGATTGAAAAATAACTTTTTGTGTTAATGAAATCATTCTCCCCCTCAATCAATGACATGATTTGTTGATTAAGTGTTAGAGATTTTGTCAAAGAATAAGCCAGATGATTTTCAAAAATATGGTCCAAGTTATTTTCAAAGCAATTTTGTTTTCATTAGATGACAAATATTTTTCAGAAGAATATTTAGAAGGAAAAATATTTGTGAATGAAACATTTGTCTTTTTGTTGACAAACATTTGGTTTTTAAAAAAAAAAACAAGATTTAAGCATGGCTCTATTCTTTCTTTTTAAACACAGGTTACTGTCTGAAATAACAGTAAGCCACCATTTTTCTCCATCTCATATATATATATATATATATATATATATATATATATATATATATATATATATATATATATATATATATATATATATATATATATATTGAAAATTTATGTACTTTCGAACTTCATCTAAAGACCAGTGTCACTCTTTGAATGACAACACAAAGACCGTAGATGTTATCGAATAAAAGAACATGACAAAAAAGACAATAATTTTTGAAAATTTTCCGATTTTTTAAATTTTTATGGATTTTTGAAAGTTTTATATTTTTCTATTTTCTTTTTGTTGGTTTTATAATTTTGTATTTTGTTTTTACGAAAAATATGTACAAAGAATAGATGAAGAGATGCCTTTACTCCTCTTCTTCCTCTTGAAGACGTTTGAGTGTCTCAGGTTGAAGACTCTTGAGTCAAAGACGGGGAAGAATAAACTCGAACGTTCTCTAGGGAGTGCTTTAGTGAAGATGTCTGCTAGCTGATATTCAGTTCTCACAAAGTAAAGTTCTATCACACCTTTTTCCACTTGTTCCCGAATGAAATGATGTCGAATGTCGATGTGCTTTGCTCTCGAATGTTGAACGTTGTTGCAGGAGAGAGCAATGGCACTTTTGTTATCACAATACAGAGGGATTTTGTTGAAGTCAAAGCCATAGTCAGATAGTTGGGATCTCATCCATAGGATTTGAGCACAACAAGATGACATGGCTATGTATTCAGCCTCTGTAGAGGATATCGACGTACTCATTTGTTTCTTAGAAGACCAGCTTACAAGTTTTTCTCCCAAGAATTGAGCACCACCTGATATGCTTTGACGTGTATCTTGACACCCTGCATGATCTGCATATGCATATGCTGTTAGTGACATATTGGTGTCCTTCGGATACCAAAGTCCCATGTTAATGGTACCTTGGAGATACCGAAAGACCCGTTTAACCGCTTCAAGGTGCTTTTTGGTAGGCTTATGATTCGCTTTTAACTAGTCCACTTATTTAGTCAACCACTTGTGAGAGGTCAACTAGGCAAGTCAAACTAGAAAGAGGCAAATGCAATAATCCGAGGTAGTACAGTTATATTCCTGGGTCGTTAATTCCCCAACGAGGTTGTGATATCCTGTGATTGAACGAATGTGTTATATAGTTTGGTTGATTAGGAATAGGGTTATGAATGATTTGTCACAATACTAAAAGTATGAATAACTCAAATGAGTTATATCAACTAATAAGTACGATCAAAAACCCTAGAAACATAAAAGGTATAATTAAAGGAAATAAAAGATAAAATGTATTAAATAAACGCTATCACTATTTTTACAATGATGAACGTTTAAAACCTAAAACGTACTTTTAAATAAAATTACGTAAACGTACAAAAATAAAAGTAAAAAGTGATCAATATAAACCCCACAAATGTGAAATTTATATTTTTAAGATCCTAAGAATAAAATAAAATTATTAGAGAGAAAAAAAAAAAAAAAAAAACTTATTTATTTAACTATTATATTATTATTATTTAATTAAAACCTATTTAATACTATTTATTAATACACTATTTAATTAGAAAACTAAAATAAATCTAGAAAAATAAAATAAAAACTTAGAAAAATCTAAAATATTATAAAACTTATTTTAAAACTAAAAATATATTTATTATACTATTATTCTATTTAATATTAATTATTAACTATTTAAACTAGTATTAATTCTAAATATTATTAGATGACAAAAGAAAAAAAATCTAGAAAAATTTATAAAAGTACTTTAATATAAAAGAGATTTACTAAAAATATAAAAATACAGAAGTGCTTATAAATAAGCTAAAAAGAAAATTAAATAGATAGTTTCTATTAAATAGAAGCTATCACTATAAGTATTTTTGGGTTTTTCTGTTTTTTCTTTTATAAAACTATTAAAATACTTAAAATAAGAAACTATTACAAAAACAACAAACTTGGAAACCCAGAATAAGCACTGTAAGTGCTTATTTGCCCCAACAGTTGACTTAGAAGGAAATAAGCTCAAATGAGCTTATGTGGAGTTCACTAGGGTAGATTCTGGTTTCAATAAGTTACTTATACAGTATTTAACAAGATTCAACCAAATAAGTAGCTTGAATAAGCCACAGAACACAAATAAGCACTTAGCTTATTGGATTCTGAGACAGAAAATGGGACAGCTTTGTGAGGTAAAACCAAGTGGGGTCCACTATGATCTAGACCAAACAAAGGGTCAATGGTTCAAGCCTGGTAGGAGGGGGGTTGGCAGAACCAAGATTGAAGGTGTGGGACCCACTGATGAGCTCAGAAAGAGCTTGTGAAGTGAGGGTCCAAACCTGATTCACTCAGTTATATGAGTGAGTGAAATAAGCTTGAAAACTTGGTACAAGCTTTAAAACAAGCTTAAGAAAGAAAACAAAAGGATAATTACTATGTATATATGGTATATTAACAAATATGAACAAGTGTTTTCACTGGATTCGGCTAATAAGCTTGTTTTAAGCTTATAAGCACTTCCAATAAAACTGAGATCCAAACACAGCTTGTAGTCAAAAGTGATACCAAATTAAGCTCACAGAATAAGCTTAAAAGAGCAAATTTGATATTGGACTATCAAGAGGGTCCGTGAGGTTTTCAAAATGCCAAAGCTTGATCAGTGGGGACCACTGAGTAGCTTGTGAGGGGCTTATGAAGTTGGGTGGGTTGACTGAGTTCACTCAGTGAACTGAGTGAATGGACAAGCTTAAGCTGAGATGCAGCCCTAGTAAAAGGACTAGTGAGTGAAAATTAAAGCTTGAACTTGATAGATGAGCTGCTTAGCTTCTAAATGAGCCAAAGATCACAAGCCAAAGCTCAGTGATGAGCTTATGATGGGCTTGTGGTTTTGCTTGTTTACACTGAGTGATCAGTGTAGTGTTTGATTTGATAGCACAAGTTTACGCAAATTAAGTAGACCAAATAAGCAATCAAAAGGAAATAAGCACTTATTTCAGATAACTAGCCACATGGGCATCACAAACAACCAAAATGCACAGGTCAACACTCACTACACAAGCTTATGCAAGCTTGTGAAAGAGGGTGTTAAAACTGAGTACAGGGGAGGTCTATGAAGAATCACCAAAAGTTAAGCACTAATTAAGCTCTTAATAAGCTAGATGAAAGTTAATAAAAATAGCAACAAAGAGATCAGCAACAAGACTATATAAACCTACAAGCTCTAGTCCTAATATCAATTAACAAGTTCACAATTTAGATCCAAAGTTTATTCAAAAATCGTGTAAGCTGCAAATTGACTTTTTAAGTTAAACTACTAAGTTGACTTATCTGAGCTTGAATCTAGATTTACTGATTGATTATGTTGAGATAAGCTATAATAAGGTGAAAATAAGCTAGGTTATCAGATTCTAAGCTAATATGATGATTATGGAACTTATAATCCTAACAGTTAAACATATGGATTAGATTAAGACCTATTTTGACTTTTAGACTAATGAGACATAAATATTATGACAGATATGAACTAATATGATCTAAACTAACATGCAGAAACAAGAATCAACAACAATATCATGCACTAACTCACAGTAACATCTTGATCCAAACACACCTTAGCAAGGCAGTTTTTATGATTAGTGTTGTATAACAACAAATTAGACCATGAGATTGATTCCAGATACTAGTTTATGATATTATTAGATCAGATGAACACAACTACACAGATAATAACAACTTTAACCTATGAAACACAATTAAGCTATGTTGACTGTCAAATATGAAACAATTAGCAACTAAGATTTTCAACTAACAACCTACTAATATTAATCTATATTATCACTAACAATCACCAAATAAGCATAAAATAAGAGAGATTAAGCTAAATTAAGAACTAATACAAGAAATGGCATAATCAAGAAATATGCTTACAACTTGAATCAAGGCCAAAATCTGAGAACCAAGAACTGAGAACCAATCCTATATGCTTACCACTAAGCTCTAATACCAAGGCAATCCAAGATAGCACTTTCTCCAAGCTTCTTCTACAAGAACTTCTATATTAAATTTCCTAATTTACTTGTTTCTTTTTGGTATTTTCCTTTTTATTGATTATTACTAATTAGATTGATCTAAAAGCTTGCTATGGCTTACTGAGAGCCAAGTAGTGTGATTAGAGTCCTCTAATTAACAAACATCAAACTGAAATTAAAAGACTTGTAATGAAAATGGTACAAGTGAAATTCAAAACTTGAAAGATAGATTGATATGAGAATACAAAGTTGTTTATTACACTTAGCAAAGCTAATAAACACTTCTAAAACAGAATTGAGGATTACACTAATGATACAACTAGATTAATTAGGCTACTTGATCATAAACTAAGATTTAAAATTATGATAATTCTCTTCTTCTCCATTCTCTCAGTATTTATCACTCTTTTGCATCCCACTAGCTTCCAGATACTTTCCCACTTCAATCACGCCATTGATTGAGTAATTGATCCAAACCGTTCAAACTCATTTTGGCGCCAAAACTTTACACGTAGATATGAGGCGGTTCTGATACAATTAAGGATTCTTGTTGCATTGTGGAGGTGTAGGGGACACGTTTGGTGAAGTTTAGACCAAGTTGGGGTGGTTTTGCTCAAAACCGTGGGTAGGAGTGGTATTGCAGTGAAAATGGGGTGGGAATGGCATTTATTGTGGGGGGCTTAGGCTGACAGAGGTGGTGGAGAGTGGGTAGGATTAGGGGTGAGCTGGAAGGGTTGAGGTGGTGTTTACAGGTGGAAGGGAGGGAGGTGGAAGAAGGAGAGGAAAACGGGGGAGGTGTTTGTCTGTTTTATTTATTTACAAAGGGGTGGGGATGGGCTGGTATATTGGGCCAGGGTTTAGTTTGGATTGGATTTGGACTTTGATTTATTAAATAAAAGGGTCCGATTGGTTATTAGTATCACAAGGACCAATTTGTAATTTGAGCATTCATTAGGGACCTGATATGTAATTTCCCCAAACTTCAAATAAGGACTGAACCTGCAATTAACCATTAGTACAAGGAACACAAGTATAAATTTCATTATTTTAAACTTTAGGGACCAAATCTGCCAATTTAGAAACTCCAGGGACCAAACTTGTAATTTTCCAAAAGTTTATCATAAGGATCAATATTGCCATTTATAAATAGTATAAGGTTTATTTTGATTATTTTCTTATTTTTAAAACCTTAGGGACTAATTTTGACACTTTTGCAAAGTTGAGGGACCAAAGTTGTAAATTTGTGATTTTTAACTTCAAAGGATTATTTTGAACAACTTGTGGATCCCAAGGACCTTTAATGATATTTTTACAAGTTTTGATTAACCAGGGACTAGATTTTCCAATTTATCAAAGTTCGTGGACCTAAACTGTAAATTATGTATGTTTTGCATGTTTTTCATCAGTTTTCATCCCTTTTGCACTTTAATACCTAAAAACACAATTTGGAGATAATTCCAATATTTTGAAGCATATTTGTATGTTTTCAGATATTTTTGTAGCTTAAATGTGAACGAAATGATGAGTATTTAGACACTCATCAGCTTAGCCTGGTATCTAGCACACATGCACACAGCGAACAGAATAAACAGGTCTACTGGTCTACTGGCTGTGAAATACATCAGGGATCCAATCATACTACGATATTTCATTTGATCAACCATGATCCCTGAGTGGTCCTCATCCAGTTTGGTACACTCCACCATGGGAGTGTCAACGGTGTCACAAGTGTCAAATCCAAATTTCTTTAAAATTTCATTAGCATATTTAGATTGATTGATAAAAATGCCTCCGGGACTTTGTGAATTTTGTAATCCCAAGAAAAATGACATTTATCCCATCATAGACATTTGAAATTTAGAGCCCATTTCATTTGAAAAACGGTCACATTCAGTAGGGTCGGTTGAGGCAAAAATAATATCATCTACATAGATTTGAACATGAATTAAGTGTTTTCCGACTTTCTGTAAACAATGTGGGATCTATGCTCCTTTTTTGAATCCAGAGATAAGAGGAACTTTGACAGAGTATCATACCACGCCCTTGGAGCTTGTTTCGCACCATAGAGAGCCTTCTTTAAGCGATAGACATGAGTAGGACGTTCGGATCCACAAAACCTTCGGTTGATCGACGCATACGATTTCTTTCAGATCTCCATTAAGAAAGGCATTCTTTACATCCATTTGATAAACCACCATGTTCTTACTAGCAGCATTAGCTAAGAAGATTCTGATTGCCTCAATACGTGCAACTGGAGCAAATGATTCCTCAAAGTCAATACCCTCCTCTTGGCGATATCCTTTTGCAACAAGTCTTGCCTTGTTCTTTAATACATCCCCATGCTCATCAAGTTTCACTTTGCAGATCCATTTGAGAGCAATGATCATAGCACACTTAGGAGCTGGTACTAATTCCCAAACATCAAGTCGGTCAAACTCATGAATTTCATCCTGCATTGCATTGAACCAACTGTCCTCTGACATTGCGGTTTTGACATCTTTTGGTTCGACTTTTGACAGTATGGAATTGAAGAAGCACCATAAGGCATCTTTTGCAAGCTGTTGGGTGGATACCGGACGAGAGGGATTCCCTATGATATTATCCAACGGATGATCGTGTGTCCATTTTCTGAAATGCTCGTGTGGTTGTGGTTGAAGAACTGAGGTAGCAGAGTTGTTTTCCCCTGATGAAGATGGTTCTGATGATGGATCAGGGGCAAAAATGTTTTCAAACGGTGCACATTCTGGAGTGGCAAAAGGGTTTTCTTCATCTGTGACTGCAGTAACATTTCCATTATGTACGCTTGAAGATTGAAGAGTTAAGGATGATGAAGAATGATCTCGCAGAGGCGCTTCGTGAGATAACGACATAGAGATGGATGGATTGACGTGTTGGACGGATTAGAGTCAGCCTCTGTTGAAGTAGTAGAGTGGATGTTGTCCTGAGATTCAAAGTATTCATCAAACATCGGATTAAACAATTTCTTCACATCTTCTTCCGAAGGTGATACATATGGAACTGCAGATGAGGGATTATGTACAAGAGAGGAACTAATGGGACTACTTAATGAAAGTTGAGAGGCGGGTCCGGAACTGGATTGTCCTAGAGCCATTTGCCCGGTCAGCTCATCGAACGTAACGTGAATTGTTTCCATGATATTTCGGGTTCTTTTGTTGTAGATTCGGTATCCTTTTCTGTTTGGTGCATATCCTACAAACACTCTAATGTCCGCTTTAGCTTTCAGTTTACCTAAATCTTGACCCTCATTAGTTGGATAACACAAAGCACCAAACACACGAAGGAAGGATAGATCAGGTTTTCGATTGTGGACAAGTTCATATGGAGTTTTTTCATGAGTTGTGTGAATTAGGGATCGATGTTGGGTGTAGCATGTAGTGGCAATGGCTTCAGCCCAGAGAAACGTTGGAACCTTTGAGTAAATCAGCATTGTTCTTGCGGCTTCCACAAGAGTTCGATTTCGTCTTTCAACTACACCGTTCCGTTGAGGAGTTCGTGGAACACTTCTTTGATGACTGATTCCAACACTTTCATAAAACTCACTAAGTTCTTTATTAACAAACTCAGTTCCATTGTCTTTTCGGATGATTCTAACAGTCTAGTTAAGTCGAACCTGCAGCTGTTTGATAAGTTTAATGATGACATCTGGAGTTTCATCCTTTGTCCTCAAGAACTTAACCCAAGTGAATCGAGAGTAGTCATCAACCACGACTAACACATATTTCTTCCCGTTAATTGTCTACACTCTCATGGGTCCACATAAATCCATGTGAATAGTATGAAGAACTTCCATAACTGAATTTGTAGGTTTTAGTTTGTAGGCATACTTCTTGCTTTTCCCCAATTGGCATGCTGAACAAAGATGATCCTTTTCATACTTTAGTCTGGGTAAGCCTCTTACTAAGTCCTTTCGGGAAAGATCATTTATGGTGCCAAAGTTCAAGTGATTGAGACGACGATGCTATAACCATGACTTTGTTTTAGAAGCCTTTGAGAGTAAGCAAATTGGAGAGGACTTCATCATGTCTTCGATGGATATGGTGTACAAGTTAGTTCCAAGTGTTCCTTTCAAAAGTTCTACACCATCCAATTCCCTAACGAAGCATGTATGTTTTCTAAAGGCTACCTCTAGATCGGAATCACAGAATTGACCAACAGAAAACAAATTATGACCAAGACCTTCAACATAGTATACCCTGGAGATCACACTACTTCCAACAACATAATCTCCATAACCCAAAATAGCTCCAAAGTGATCATTTCCGAATCTAACAGTCCCGATGAATTTACTCACGAAGTTCACGAGCCGCGACCGGTCTCCAGTCATATGCTTGGAATGTACCGAGTCCAAGTACCACGTAACGATTTGAATGACCTGCAGTTGAACACACGACAAGAATGGATAATCGATAATTGGGATCCCCATGCAAGAATGGGTTCCACTTGGTTAGTAACAGTATATGGAACACCCACATCGAAGCGTAATCAATGGAATCATTAGGGATAGATGCAGTGCTAGTGTACGCATTATACCTATTCAAAGTATGTTCACTTCTTAAAGGAATAGTTCTACCAGTAGGCATCCATTTCCTAATTGGCACTGACTTAGATAATTTAGGGCACAACTCATTAAGATTAAATTTGCGGCCAGTAGGTATCCACTGATAACCTACATTACTAAATTTTCTTCCTGTGGGTTTCCAATGTTTTCTAACCTTCTTCCACCTTTGCTTTCTAGCCTTCTTAACTTGTTTGTTGGCATTAACAATTTTAATTGGGTATTTAACAGCATTAATCAAATCATTCACACCATATACATGATTAGTAACAGAAACCAAGCAATCACCATTACATGTTTTGCCAAAAGTAGCAGAATTCCCATTAATTACAAAGATGCTTAGAGCTAACACTAGAATCAAAACGATTCGTTTTATTCAACATAGTTTCATTCTTCCTAAGGTGATCTTCTACTCTCTTCCACTGAAAATTCCTAGCTTGCAAGGTCCTATCATTCTTTATGTTGCCTTGAGGCTTTGATATGCTCGATTTGGTGTCACTTTTTACTCCTTTAGAGGGAATGAGAACACTAGTTGGTTTTGCTACTTTTTGCATTTCAGGTTTAGAAGTGCTGGGATCTGAACTACTTGAAGGTACATTGAAGTTCACTTTCTTAACACTGGGCATAGTGCAAGGCATAATAACTTTATCATTCTTACAAAAGGATCTTGGGCATGTTGCTCTTAAACATTCTAAAATCTCCTAAGATCGTTTGGCATATAAGCAAGCATACCAAACTTCACTATCAAGTGGTTTATTTATGCGATCTTATTCTACAATCTCACGAAGGCATTCTAGACTATCCTTAAGATGATAAAAGTAATCATGAAACACAAGTTCATTGTTTCTAAGATGAGGAGGAATATATTTTACTGTTACTGCATACTTAGAACCTGCAGATGCCATTGAAACAACATTCTCATCACAAACAAGTGGCATTTTCCATTTTTCCTGTCTCTTCAGATTCTCAATTTCTTTTTGTAAAGAAGTTATTTTTTCATTGTTCTTGTCACGAGTGACTTTCATTGAATCATATAACTCTTTAAAGCGTCGTTTAACTTTTTCATTTTCTTCTAGAAAACTCTCATTTTCCTTTTGTAAAACATTAACTATGTTTTGAAGATGAAAAGTTTGAGAAGATTGAGAATCTAAAGATGGAGGTATTTGTGAGCCATTCACATTATTTCTTTCGCCCTTCAATTGTGAGATTTGGGCTCTCAATTTTCTGATCGTGTTACAATGAGCTCAAATTTGTTCATCACGTTTGCTTATTTCAAAAACTGCATCAAATTCAGGGGCATCCAAGGATGTGTTGATATTTGAGATTTTAACATTTTCTTTGAGATGTTGATATTTTAATTGCAAAGCAAGATGCTCAACTTCCAATTTAGAAAAATATTTCACCAAGTTATCATGATCATCTTGTTCAATTTTCTCATGCAATTTAGAATTTGTTTTTTCAAGCTCAATGACACGATCGTGGGAGACTTTCAGAGCAACAGATAATTCATGAAATTGAGAAGCATTAATAGAACAATTTGTAGCAGTGTAAAACACATCTTGAGTAATACATTCAGAAATCAAATTCTCATTCAAGGTATGCAGATTTTTTCTCTCAATCTCATTATATTTTAACTCTCGCTCATAATCACTAACTTCAATTTCCATTTCATTAAACATCTTTTTCATGTCTTTCACTTCAGTGTCAATGGCTTTTTGTAAAGATTCAAATTGTCCTTTTAGTTGCTTAAAGAAAGGCATGACTTCAGTTAAATAGCATTCTTTTGTTTGCTCAAAACCTCTTTCCCCTTCTGTAATCCCAGTTGGTGTGATTCTCTTTTTACACGTTTTTTCAAAGTCACCAAACAATTGATATACTACATAAAGGCTGACTAGGGTTTTACTTTGTGTAGGAAGAGTTATGGGCACTAAATGCATGGGTGTATTGGGGGATACACAGTGGCTGGAAGCATTCTCCTACAGGGGGAATTCCGTTCGATGAAATCTTCAGCTTTTTGCTTATCCATATTCTTTTTCAAGAACACTTGTTCAGGGGTCAACTGAGTTTGAGGTCTAAACTTGTTAAAGGCAATCCAATTTTCCTTAGCATAGTTTGGTGTTTTAAAACTGATGTTTTCTTTTATGCATGAGGGACTCTTAAGTTTTTCATCCAATTTCTTTCTAGTAACTTCTTCTAATTGCAAATCTTCCTCAGTGCACTCAGCGCAACTAGGTTTCTGTCTAGGCTTAAGGATTTCATTACCATCATAGATTACCTTATGAGCTTCTCTAGCTTTCTTACAAGCCTCGGGATTTGGTTCATCAACTATCGCAACACTATGTTTGTCACTTAGAACTCTATGCTTAGTGATCATGTGAGCAGTCTGAATGGTATTTACTTGTACGTACAGCTTATTTTCAAGCTTGTTTTTCAAAGTTTTTAGGTTGGAAAAATCAGTTAAAAGTTTTGATTCCTTAGCATTAAATTCTTGTTTAAGCACTTTAACATTTTCTTGAAGTTCTTGCTTTTGCTTAATAGTTTTGTTTAGTTTGTCTTTTAAGGAATCTAGCTCCTGTTTTAATATTTCTTCCCTAAAATTACTTTTTCTAATAATTGTACGCATTTGGTCATCCATTTCCTGCTCACGTGTAGTTAACTCAAACTTAGCACGTTGTTCATAAATGGCAACTTGTTCTTTATAGGCATTCAGTTCAGAGATAACAGAATCATCAGGGCACATGCAAAGTGTATTCATAAAAACATAGTCATCATTGACTGCAGAAGATGCATCACTTGGTACGATCTCACTTTCACTTTGTATCACATATTGATCATATGGGACAATATTACTATTACCCACATTATCTATATCTGGTTCATTAGTTTCATGTGATTGTACTTTGTTATGTATCTTTTGCTCACCAACTTCATCGTATAGTTTTAATACCTCTGAAATGATTGAATATTTGGACGGACCAGCCTGTTGTGGTGATGAGACCTTTGGAGAGACCATTGGTGAAATGCTAGCCATGAAGATTGTCTGGGCAATAGGTTCATCATCGACATTAGAGTCAAATGCATCACAAGAACTTGAAATGCATTTTGATGATTGTGACCTATTTCCTGAATTGGCCGCTCATCCACATCAAGATCATATGTTTTGGCATTTCCTCAGCAAGAAACAACAACTCTTCTTCATCCAAAACCGCTCCATTGTCCCGAGCTTGCACCAGAAAGATCTTGTCCCCTGAAATACTCGCATTTTGAGGGCGTTTTGGAGATGTGCAGTTCCTTGCAATATGTCCTTCACCACCACAGTTGTAGCACTTGATTGGCTTTCCTTGTCCTTGATTTGCATTCCTTCCACGATTCTGATTAGCCATATACCTCCACCTACTCCACCATTTCCTTGTTCATTCTGTGTTCCTTGCACTGGTTGCACCATGATCTTACCATCTCTGACAATAGCATGATTGTATAGATTGGATGCAGTTCTGATATCATTGTTAGTGTGTGGAGTGAGGTTCAGATTTTGCTTAACTATAAGAGCCAGTTGATTGATGAAATGTTCCATGATTGTGTTTGGGTCTGGAGACTTATATGTTGGATCTGGAATGAGCTTGTGGTTACCATTACCCGTTGGTATGACTTGAGAAGCTTTGGTGGTAATTCCTACATTTGTGTAGAATGTTGTTGAGTCATTTGATGAGCTTGCATCTCCATGATTAGATTTGAACTTTTCAAGAATCATTCGTTCAAACATAGAATGCTTCTCATTCTGAAGTAGGAAGGCATACAATTGCTCATAGTTGGTGTGCCTTAATCCTTTGGTTAGCTTGACTGAGGTGACAAATTTGTGCCATTCGGGATTCATGTTGTTCACAAACTTTGAATTGAGTTGAATATTTGGCATGGTCATTTTGATATTCCTCATATCATTCACAAGTTTGTGGAACCTCACATAGTAGTCAGTGACACTTTCTCCGTGGTTCATCTTAAAGTTCTCAAAATCATCATACAATTGAGATTCACTGCCTTCTTTGGTCAATTCGAACCGAGAGAAACATCTTAACATTGTCCCAAACTGCCTTGGCTTCAGTGTTGTGATTGATTAACTTGTAGATGTCTTTTGGTAGACCCTGAAGTATAATGTTTGAAGCCCCGATATCAAGATCGTATCTCTTTTTCTCCTTTTCATTGACCTCATCATATGTCTTTGGTCTGTCCAAACCTAAGATCACTGAACCATCCGCAGCAGTTTCAAGTATGTCTCTCGGTAGTCTCAACCCGATAAGGTCCTTCATCAATTGATTTGAGAATGTTAACCCCATTTTCCTTTCCCAAACAAGCATAACCTAATTCGTTGAGCCCATGAGTCATAATCAGCCTGTCTAGCATAGGAGGACGAGTGTCGATCCAGCAGCTTGAACGCCATCGCAAAATGTAAGAGACGATAGTAGGTATGTTGTTAGACATAATTACAGATTCTACGGGATTTTACTATTCTTTGATTAAACCGGGAAATTGATTCTTTCACGGGATTTTACAAAATCAAAAGAACAACCGTAAAATGTAGCACGAAGAAGTGACAAGTCTCAATAGACAAGTAGTGAACTTGACAAGTCGCACCCTAACCAACTCGCTTTGAGGTCAACTCGCTTAGTGGACAACTTGCTTAAAAGGCAAGTCGCATAAAGAGACAACTCGCTTAATAGCCAAGTCGCATAAAACCAACTCGCTTAGAACACAACTCGCTTAGAACCCAACTCGCTTAAGTGACAACTCGCTTAAGCTACCAACTTGCTTAAGAGACAACTCGCAGAAATAGACAACTCGCTTTCAAAGCAGCTAGCTTAGGCGACAACTCGCTTAAGTAACAACTCTCTTCAGTGACAACTCGCTTCAAGCAACACACCAACTCGCTTCCAAGAAACGTTTTACGAAACGCAACTCGCTTAGTAAAACTTTCAAAAACCAACCACTTTACAATCCAAAAACAACCCAACCACGATGATTAAAGCCTTCCAATTCAAAACCTAAGCACATATGATGATTCTAATCACAAAAGTACAATCAAAATCCAAACTTTAACACTAGAAGTGGTCCAAATGATTCAAACTCTTCTAAACACTTTTAACCCCAAAAACCTTATGAAATCCACTAAAACCAAGAACATGAAAGATGAGTGATCAAACCATGGCTCTTGATACCAATTGTTACATATTGGATTTCATAAACACATAACAACCGAGATCAAAGAGGCGTATAAAAGAGTTTGAGAGAGAAAGAGAAGAGAGTTGAGAACTATGTAAAACAAAGAAAAATGGTATAGAAGCTCCAACCCTCTGCCTTGGGAGGTAGAGGGTATTTATAGTGTCTTACAAAATACGCCTCCTACGGGCTGTGGATCAGGTATACAGTGGGTAAAGACCCGTCCGTCCTCCACGATGTTACTTATTAAACTACTTATTAACATAACATAACTATGACTTCGAGCTTTCTAATGAATACATATACTTGAGGTGACCGAATCTTTAACTCATGGATTTTTTAGATCCTAACACAGTGTCCTTCCAAGCAAAGATGACCCTTTAAAACCTCCCAACACTCCTCCAAAGTGAAATCATGACCGTACGTCATACGATATTCTCTAAGAGCTTTTGAAGTGTCGTCTATATCATTCTCACCGCTTCCGTGGTTATTCTTGACATTCTCCATGATAGCACAATAATTACCAACCCTATTACTTAATCCTACTCTTTCATTTGATAGTGATGGAGTCATAGGTTCGAGCCAGTTCTTTTTAAAGTAGTCTATCACTAACTCCCAAAACTTGAAGCGGTTGGAGGGCGTTTCCTCTCGCCGAGTTTTCCGACACATAAACCCAAGCTTTACAAAGCGCGACCTCTTCCGCCTTTGTCCATGCTTCAACGTGCTTCTTGGCTTTCCCCTTTCTTGTTTCGGGCTTGTTGCCTTTGTCCTTGGCCTTTGAAGCACGTCTTGATGGCTGCTTTGGTTTGATGGGGGACATTCTTCAGCGGAAGCGGTTTTTTCATCATCAGAATCTTCAAGGGGAATGGAATCATGGTACGAACCGTGGTGCGAACTATGACCCGACCCTTGGCCCATCGAAACATCTTGACTTTGGTAGTTTTGTGTATTATACTCCCAAGAAATAATCTTCCAAATTCATGTCAAGATTAGTACTTCGAATCGGGAATAAGGTTGATACGGTTGAGAAGGATAAATGAAGTCCATGTTTGGATGGTACGAAGACCCACTAGGTTCTGCCAATTGGTGTAAGGACGTTGCGGTGGGACAAAAAGACGGTTAACATAAAACGGGTTTTGGTTTTGATTTGGTTGGGCTAGTTGTGATTGATAATCAAAACTTTGTGGACGAAAGCGAATAGGCCGGTTTTGTTGTGGTGTTATGCGGTTAACTCAAGTTGTTTTCCTACGAGAAATTCATATTCGGTTGATTTTGTGGTAGTCGGATCGTCGGTTTTTGATTGTGGGTATTTTTCGACATTTGAACTTGGATGAGAATTAGATTGAAATGAATATAGATGCTGAATGATGAGTGGTTGTCCCAACCGATGTCTACATCCCATATAACCGATGTTAACATCGGTCATGGGTTGTTTTTTTTGTTGCCCAACCGATATTCACCCTTCGATTGAGACTAGCCTAAGTTTCTTTCAGACACTCATAAATTTTACGGATATTTTAGCTAGGAATATAATGTATGCATTTGTACACGTCCTAAAGTAATTAATTCTACCATGTGATGTTTGTTTCCTCCACCACTAACCAAACAGACAAACATCATATTCATAAGTATGTACTGCTTTGCTTTACATCTTATGATCAAATGGATCTAACCCGTGATCCACAAAAGTCTCAAAACTCTTTCTATCTCTGTCGAGTTTAATCTAGCTAGTTGATCATGTGATTCGGGACCCTGTCTGCCTTCTATTTAAATGTATCTCTCACTGCCATTTCCTCTTGTTACTTCCATGGCCACTCATTTCCTATTTTTATTTATCTTCTTCATGGGCACCGCGGCCTACAACGAACCCAAATCTTCACATTTGCTGATCCAAGAAGCTTGCAAAGCCACTAGATTCCCAGTAGCATGTCAAGTTTCACTCACTGAATCTGATCACATCCTACGAAATGCAAGCCCTTATCATATCCTACGTTTTGCTTTGTCCCTCTCTTCTAAGAACCTTGACACAACCAGGTTGATGGTCCAAGCTATCTCGAGATCCTCATCAGCAGCTGGTGATCATAACCTCACCACCACAGCTCAACTGTGTTTCGAGATCCTTGGCTACTCATCATATCGCATTAGATCATCCGAGAAATCTTTGCCACGAAGCAGAATAAAAGACGCTCGTGCATGGACAAGTGCGGCTCTGAGTTACCAGTTAGACTGCTTATCAGGGTTAAATAGAACCAACAACAACACACACGCTTTCGTTTCTAACACGGTGTCTTTCATGAACAAGACCTTGGTAACATCTACGAGTAACGCCTTAAGCATGATGATGTCGTACCAACTATATGGAAGCCAAACAAGTTTGTGGCGAAGTCCAAAGACTGAGAGGGACGGGTTCTGGGAGAGTGTCGGTAGAGTATCCAAGACTGGTCTCGAACCCGGGGTTCCTAAAGATTTAAAACCTAATGTAACCGTGTGTAAAGGCGTAGGCGTTTGTACGTATGAAAAGGTGCAAAATGCGGTAAATGCAGCACCGGATAATCTTAGTGGTAAACAACGTTTCGTGATTCTGATTAAGGAAGGTGTTTATAAGGAAATTGTTCGTATTGGGTTAGCAAAGAGGAATGTGATGTTGATAGGAGAAGGTATTGGTAAAACAGTGATTACCGGGTCACTGAATGTCGGTCAGCTTGGAATTAACACTTATAATACAGCCACTGTTGGTGAGTCAAATGTTATTACTTATCACATCTACTTACATTCCAGCCATGTGCATGTCTTTTTTATGTCGACATCATTTATTTATTTTTCTAATAAAAAAAACATCAAAAATTCATAGATAATCATGAATAGAATAATGGTATAACTTAATTAAGTCCCTAAAATTATATGCACAAAAGACTAATTAATATTAATATTATTTGATGTCCGAATCATATGTATACAATTAACATGATATATTAGGCTAGTAGCAATGGGTCGGTCGACCCTTTCGGTTGTGCAAGGTTGACCACCGGTTGCCCCACTGTGGGTGGTCGGTCGGTCGTTGGGTTTTGGACGAACTAGTTCGTGAACTCGACCGAGTATATATCTCACTTTTTGATAAATTCTTCCTACCGTTTGGGTTAAAAAAAAAAATTAAAACTTTATCATAGTGGTAACTAGGTCATCGTCAGATCGTTTGAGAGAGAAAGCTGATGTGGCAGCTACTGTCATTACGGTAATTTCATTAATACTATTAAGTGCTATCTTTGAAAAGTCAATCTATGTGCTAGGAGCATGCCAGCATGTGCAGGGACGGATTTAGGGGAGTGCAAGAGGTGCGATTGCACAGGGCCACCGTTTGACGAGGGCCACCAAATTTCATGCACTTCTATTATATATATGAACATAATATAAGACTCGAGCTTAATTAATTAATGCACTACTTATACATATGTATATTATGTGTGTGTTTGAGGGCCTCTTTGTAGTAATGGCACAGGGCCACTGAAATCTACGAGACGGCCTTGAGCATGTGCATAGTTAAAAGGTGATTTTAATGAAGAGTCAGTATGAATGTTATATGTACAGGAGTTGTCGGTGATGGTTTTATGGCACGAGATCTGACTATTCAAAACACAGCCGGTCCCGGTGCTAATCAGGCAGTTGCGTTTCGGTCAGGGAGTGATTTATCAGCAATCGAAAACTGTGAATTTATCGGCAATCAAGATACACTTTACGCTCATTCACTACGACAACTTTATAAGTCTTGCATTATCCAAGGCAACGTTGACTTCATATTTGGCAACTCTGCGTCCGTGTTCCATAACTGCACAATCCTTATCAGACCTCGCCAGCTTGATCCAATGAAAGGAGGCAACAGTGTTATCTCAGCACATGGTCGAATGGATCCTGCTCAAACAGCTGGATTTGTTTTCCAAGAATGTGTCATCACTGGGACCAAAGAATACATGCAACTGTATCGGAAAGTCCCAAGATTGCACCAGACTACGTTCCTAGGGAGGCCTTGGAAAGAGTTCTCGAGGGTTGTGTTTGTGAGGTGTAAATTGGATGCAATTGTTTCGCCACTTGGTTGGTTACCTTGGGACGGTGATTTTGCCTTGAGCACGCTTTACTTTGGAGAGTTTGGTAATACAGGATTGGGCTCTAATTTGTCAGCAAGAGTCGCTTGGAGCAGTCGGATTCCCTCCGCTCATGTTGATGTGTATTCTGTGAAAAGTTTTATACAAGGTGACGAGTGGAGGCTAACATAGGAGTCAAGTTTCAAGTTAAAAATATATAGCAGCATGTATGGGTAGTTCCATGTAAAATGTAACCAAAAAAAGGTTGCTCGATCAAGTTTGGCGAATTGGCTTGGTTAAGTATTAGAAACCATAAACCGAAGTCAATCTGAAATCTGCGTATGAAACCTAACCAAAAAAAGCTAGAAGCATTGCAGATTCCCTCAATAAATTTTCATATTCAGTTTGATTTGGTCCAATCTCATAGTTTATTAGTTTTAGCCCACACTATACTTTGTGCAAGTTGAGTTAACATACCTGCAGTCTTACTAACACTCTTGCATATCTCAAACAAGAAACTAGATGATCACTTCTTTGACTTTCTCTAGCCAACAAGATCGACTGATCATATGCATGCGGTTATATATACATTATAAATTTATTACTACCACTTTGGCACTACTAGCAGACACATAATGTCAATACTTATGCCGTGTGGTGTAAGAATACAAGTTTCTTGCAAACATGGTTTCAGGTGAAGATTTTTCATATATAGATAAAAGTGTGAATTCAAAAAGTGTTAAAACAATGAATAAATTAGTTTTTATGAGCATGCAACCAGGTAAATAAAGGGAGACAATCTAACTAGTTAAAACAATGTATAAATTAGTTTTTATTAGTAGTATACAAGTACTTGTACAATATGCTGCAAAATGATATTCGTTAAAGAGAGTTTACAGTAGAGGATAACAAATTACAAACCATACATGAATCCAAAATACGTGAACTGTTGCAACTTTTACGTGTTTATAGCATCAAATAACGATACAATCCCTTATTTAACAAAGTAAATAAGTGTCCGTCTATTACCTTTGAGGGTCTGATTTAATTTTACTTTTACTATCATTATTCGGCTTTTTGATGCAACCAACAATAGTAATAAATTGGACTTGTACTATTTGTTGGTTCTGTGGTCAAATCTATTTTATTTAAGTTCTTGATACCAGTTTGGATACAGAATTGTGAGCAGTTATCGAACCAGAAAACTAAAACCTTTCCACAACTGGTAGAGCTTACTCATTCAAGACCACTAGGTCAAAATGGCTCTTGGCAAAGATTCAAGGTGTCACGGACTCTTGGTTAGAGATTAAAGGGGGGTAGATTGGCAGATCGGTTGGGTAATGGGTCAAAATGGGTCATCTGAAACTGCAACCATGGCCTGATTGGGTTGACCCAAAAAGCTTCTAATGTTAATTTTTTGAAGTTAATTTATACAATGTTTTAACATGATTGCAAATACAATCTTTATTACAATAATACTCTAAATCTACATGAAACAATATACAAGGCGGCAAAGGTATGATGGTCGGAGTGATCTGAGTTGGAATGGTGGTTTCTAATGAGAAGATGAAGAAAAAGTGACAACGTTGCTTGCTCGAAGATGAGGGCCGGTGATGGCTCCCTGACAATGATTTATTGGCGGAAAGTCGCCTCAGTGGCATATGCTGTTTGCTGTTTCAAATAAAAGTTTCAAAATTTTAAAATGTTTAATTTAAACACCCAAATTGTTTGCTAACTATAAACACTTCACACATAAAATTGAGTTATTATGTTTTTGACATTATGCGAAAGATATATGCTAGATAGTATTGCAAATTTGTGAAAAAACAACTGAGTTGCTGTAGGTATGTAAAAGACTTGGGATGGTGGAGATGGTGCCCTATAAATAGAAAAGAATATAGAGAGGGAAAGATTGATGGAATTCTAAGAGCTATCATTGATCTGATTTGAGTGGTTATTTTTCCTTGTCATGTCAAAATATTGAAGTAATTAATCCTTCCATGTAATGTTTGTTACCTCCACCACCAACCAAACAAAAAAAATAGCATATTCATATGTATGTATTGCTTTACATTCAATGATCAAATGCATCAAAACTCTATCTGCTGAATTTAATCTTGTCTATGTGATTTGGTACCCGATCTGGTTTCTATTCAAATGTATATCTCATTTCCATTTCCTTTTGCTACTTTCATGGCCTCCCATTTCCTCTTTTATGTTTTCTTCTTCATTTGCACTGCGGCATCCAAGGACCTCAAATCTTCAGATATTCCGATCCAAGAAGCTTGCAAGGCCACCAGATTCCCAGCAGAATGTCAAGATTCACTCATGAAATCCAATCTCATCCCACCAGATTCAAACCCTTATCTTATCGTAAATTCTGCATTGTCCCTCTCTTCTAAGAACCTTGAGGCAGCTACAAAGATGGTCCAAGATATCGCGAAATCCTCGTCAGCAGCTGGTAATAAGAACCTCACCACCTCATCTAATATATGTCTCGAGATCCTTGGCAACTCAGCATACCGTCTTAAATCATCCGAGAAGGCTTTGCCAGATAGCAGAATAAAGGATGCACGTGCATGGACAAGCGCGGCCCTTAGTCACCAGCTCGACTGCTTATCAGGGTTAAATAGGACCAACAACAACACAGACGCTTTTGCATCTAACACAGTGTCTTTCATGAACACCACGTTGGTGACGTCCACGACTAACGCCTTAAGCATGATGGTGTCGTACCAACTACATGGAAACCAAACAAGTTTGTGGCAAAGTCCAAAGACCGAGAGGGAGGGGTTCTGGGAGCGTGTCGATGGTGGATCTAAGCCTGGTCTCGAACCCAGGGTTCCTACAGATTTAAAACCTAATGTAACCGTGTGTAAAGGCGTTGGCGTTTGTACATTTGAATTGGTGCAGAGTGCAGTGAATGCCACACCCGAAAATCTTGGTGTTAAAGAACCTTTTGTGATTCTGATTAAGGAAGGTGTTTATGATGAGATTGTCCGTATCCCGTTAGCAAAGAGTAATGTGATGTTCATAGGAGAGGGTATTGGTAAAACAGTAATTACCGGGTCACTGAATTTCGGTCTCCTTGGAATTAATACCTACAACACAGCCACTGTTGGTGAGCCAAACATTGCATACTCATGTCCTATTTTACTATAATCAAATTTATTTTTAGAACAGATTTTCCAAATATCATATTAAAAAAAGAAAGCAAACGAGCTCCTACTTTTGGGTCTTATGGTAAATGAAAAGAGATGAATCATTTAACATTATAATTAAAAAACCACGTGGTCAAGAATTATATAGTATTTATATGAATGTTATGTGTACAGGAGTTCTCGGAGATGGTTTTATGGCGCGAGATCTAACTATTCAAAACACAGCCGGTGCCGGTGCTCATCAGGCAGTTGCTTTTCGGTCAGAGAGTGATTTATCGGTAGTCGAAAACTGTGAATTCCTCGGTCATCAAGATACACTTTACGCCATTCCCTACCAATTTTACAAATCATGCATCATCCAAGGCAACATTGACTTCATATTTGGCAACTCCGCCGCAGTCTTCCATAACTGCACGATCCTTATCCGCCCTCGCCAGCTTGATCCAATGAAAGGAGGAGACAGTATTATCTCAGCACATGGTCGAAAGGATCCTGCTCAAACAGCTGGATATGTTTTCCAGGAATGTATCATCACTGGGACCAAAGAATACATGGATATGTTTCGGAAAGACCCAAAATTGCATAAGACTGCATACCTAGGGAGGCCATGGAAAGAGTTCTCGAGGTGTGTGTTTGTGGAATGTAAATTGGACGAAATTGTTTCACCACTTGGGTGGTTACATTGGGATGGTGATTTCGCCTTGAACACGCTTTACTTTGTGGAGTTTGGTAACACAGGGTTGGGCTCTGATACGTCAGCAAGAGCCAATTGGAGCAGTCAGATTCCCGCAGCTCATGTTGACTCATATTCTCTGACAAATTTTATACAAGGCAACGAGTGGAAGCTAACATAGGAATCACGTTTCAAGCTAAACATAACATATATAACAGCATGTATGGAAAGTTCCATATGAAATGTATCCATAAAATGGTTGTTCGATCGAGTTTGGTTTGGTTAAGTATTAGAAACCATAAACCAAACTCAATCTTGAGGTTTGAAATCTAAAAAAATTGCATATGAAACGTTTACATAAAAAGCTAGAAGCATTGCAGATGCCCTGAATAAATTTGCATATTTAGTTGTATTTGGTTAAATCTCATAAGTGGATTAGTTTTGGCCCTCACTATACTTTGCGCAAGTTGAGTTCTAGCATACATGACTTATGGCTAACACTCTTGCACATCTCAAACAAGAAAGGAGATCTCAACCAACAAGCACGACGGATCATTTAATTTGCATGTCATTATATATGCATTACCACTTTCGCACTACTAGCAGACAGATATAATGTCAATTCGTATGTCACGTTGTATCAGAGTACAAGTTTCTTGCTAAACATAGTTTCAGGTGGAGATTTTTCATATATAAACATAAGTATGAATTCAAAACGTGTTGCACAATGTATAATTTAGTTTTTATCAGTATGCGACCAAGTAAATAAAGGAAGACACTATAACTTGCACAATACACTGCCAAATGATATTTGCTAAAGAGTTTAAAGTAGAGTATAGCAAAATACAAACCATCTATGAATCCAAAAGATGTGAAAATTTGCAACTTTTTAGTGTTTATAGTATGAAACAATGATACAATCCCTTTCCCTTTCATCTGCAGGGTATAAATTAACAAAATATCAACACAAAGAGAGTCCTCCTAACCAGATAAAGAAGCTAACTGCAAAGCATAAAGTGTATATTTAGCTTTTCTACAGAAACCTCATTCATGCTTTCAAAACTGCAACTTTCTGGGTTAACTCATCAACGCCCTCTTGTTGCTCACTTGTACCTTCTTCCTGCACCATTTAACAAAGTAAATTACTACTTCAAAGTTTCCGTCTATAAGCTTTGAGGGTCTGATTTTACCCATATTAGTTCAGCTGCTCCTTCTATTAAAGGAGGGAAGACTGAAATTCTTTAAGAAAATAAGTTATTTTGATATTATTTAACACACTTGAAAACGGATCTTATTAGTTATAATCAACATTATTTGGCTCTGTTGACCCAACCAAAAATAGAAACAAATTCGAATTGTACTATTTGTTGGTTCCATGGGTCGAATCTATTTTATTTGAACGCTTGGCACCAGTTCGGATACCATATTGTAAGCAGTTATCGAACCTTATAACCTTTCCACAACTGGTAGAGCTTGCTCATTCAGGATCACAAGATTAAAAAGGCTCTTGGCAAAGATTCATAGTGGCACGAACTCTTGGTTAGAGATTGATGGGTGGCAAGATGGGCGGATCAGTTGTGTAATGGGTCAAAATGGGCCATCTGAAACTGCACCAATCGCCGTTTAGGTTGCCCCACAACCTTCTATTGTTCATTTTTAAAAGTTAATTAATAAATTTTTAATGTGACTGAATATTTATATTGTTTCATTTTCTAAAGTTAATTTACAATTTTATTACATTAATAGTCTAAATCTTTATAAAACAATATACAAGGTTGTATGCTTTAGATATACTTTTGACCCGTTTCACCGTTGCAATTTTTTTTTCATTCAATTTTGTATAAGAAGACAACCCAAATTGAGACAATTCATTACTAAATGGGTTGAAATTGGCACATTTACCAAAGATAAAAGTAAATGAAAGTTTATAGATAAAGTTACCTCCGGATCTCTTGTTCCTTGGCTACCTATGCATTTGGAGGCACTGATACTGGCACTCTTTAACATGCTACGAGCACTAGTTGGTTCAGCTGCATTTTCTGATCCTTGGTATTGCCCTCGAGGGCTATCATGTATTGTCTCAGCCGATGTTTCAGTCGTCTTCTCAGTATCGTTTCCTTGTAGGGCGGATGTTTCCGCCTTCGGTGCAGGAACTCTTTCTCTGCAGACATCAAGAAAAAATATTTTATTTTCAGTAACATAACTACAATATGATAAAATCTTATAGTTTAAAAACAAGGTTTGTATAGCAACTTGCCTAGGCAGTGAGGCATGCTGCCGTTGCAGTGGCGGTGTGCTACTTCTCCCGCCAGTACTATAATTCTCCTCAAGATGTGCGAATTGTCGCTTAAAACGATCCACGCCACTATTGTAAATTATGAAGAGAACATGTTGATGGGTCAGAATTCAAAAAAGCACAACTTTACACATGAGGAAAATAATACGTTTTCAGACAAACTTCAAAAGATGAAAAAACCACCTCTAAAATAAATTAATATAAATGGGCAAAAATAGTTTAAACTTATAACTTTGGCAAAATAATGTGTACGCCTTAAAAACGTGCAAAGATAGCAGTGGATATAAGGGTTAATATACATATATGTCATTAAACTTTCCAAAAAATGCCCTACGTGAATCTAACTTTCATTTTGTTCGTTTAGATTACCGAACTTATAATTTAGAGTATTTCTAGATTTACAGCTTCATGAACGATATTTTTGGTAGTGAAGTAACATAAATGTCGTGTTTTTACAAGTTCATTGATGTTTACGCTGTAGTTAATTTAGTTGGTATACCACCGGTATACCATGGTATTTCAATTTCGGTCCTCCGCTGGTATACCGCCACCGAAATTGGTCCAAATTTCAGCCCGAGATTTTCGGTGAAATTTACCAAAATCTCACCGAAATTGGTCCAAATTTCAGTCCAAATTTCGGTGGTATACCCGTTTTCCGTGTTTTCTTAATTTTTTAATTTTTTTTGTCCAAACTTGAACACAACATAATAAACACTAAATTTTGCAAGTATTAACACTAATCTATCAAATATTGACACTTTTAAGCTTGAATTTTGTATTGATTAAGTACTAAGTATTAATTATTATATAGATATAGATATTGCATAATATTAAAATTACCGAAATACCACCGAAATCCCAACGAAATACCAAAAATTTCGTGTCTTGTCCTTGACCGAAACACAAACATTTCGGTCATTAACTACACAGTGTTTACGTATATTTTTATAGGTTCAATGACCCCAAAGCGTCACGTTTCATAGGTTTAGTAACCCAAATGAGCAAAGTTTAAAGTTGGTTAACTTAACCGCATTTTTTTTAAAAGTTTAGTAACATCTTTGTATATTAACCCGTGGATATAAAGAAAGGTACTGTAAATGAGAAACTTTGAGATCTTAACAATCTGTCCACACTTAAAAGTACATATACATATGTAATATGTCTATAGGTGGCAATTTAAGACCCGTTGGTTAATTACAGGTCAAGTTGGGTAAATATTTATTATGTGATGGTTTGGTTCGATATTACTAACTATTGAAGATGGGTCTAATCGGTTATATGATGTAAAGCTTAATTGTATAAAAAATATCCAACGGATTTATGGCGGGTCTAGTGGGTCAAAATAACTTTTTTTCACTCAATTTTTTTTTTTTTTTTTTTTTTTCATTTTAAATCAAAATTAATAAATTTTTTGGTGAAACCAGTCGGGTCAACCTGATCGAAGACGCGCTTGGACCCCAAAACTGATTTAGATCGGTCACCCGACCCGACCCACCTACTTTGCCACCTTTATGTGTCCATGTTTTCAGTTCTGGAGTTTTAACCACATTCACCACAGTTTATAAGGTAAAGATTCACGAGCAAGTTATCAGTGCACATTTCTTCATGCAGGTTTATAATTAAACCTTTCCTACGTGTAAATATGCCCAAAAAGATGGTAGAAACTGATTGATATGTTCTAGAAGTGCAGAAAGTAGATCACCTCGGGTACATGAAGCTAGTCTGTTCTCCACCCTTTAAATATTCTTGAAGCATCTGAGGATGATACTCTAAAATCTGTTATAAATAACACCAGTGTCAGCAAGTACTGTATAACCATGTTAACTATCCTGTGAAAGTTGCAAAACAATCATTTTCCGTCAAGTTCTTTTTGTTAAAAAATTACGTATTTTCCATCATTACAAAAGCTCAGAGCCACCAGTGTATTCTAAAAATGGGTGTTAATAAACAATAGTTTGGTTTAAACTTTAAAGTCTTAAAACAATTAACATGGAGCTACAATAGAGGTGGACATTTCGGCGGATTTACTTATGGGATGATTCTTTTCTCTACCGGATCAAAGGAGTTTAAATTCGCACTGGGTATGTTTTTGCCTCATAAAAAAACGTAATCACCAAGTCAGTCCCAATAACCACAAGGTTGTGGGTTCGAACCAAGAACAATCTAAATGATTTTATCCAAAAAATAGATTATTACTCTAATGTTATGATTTTCATAATCGTATGTGAAACAGTGGTTACTCATTAAAAAAAAGTTGTTTAGGGTGAACTGAGCTTTTTGATATATACCAAATATTACAAGTTATCTCGTTACCCAACCCACCCGTTTTGCCACCTCTAAACCGAAGGTATATTAGAAGCGAAATCCAAACCTCTCGATAGATCAACTCTCTAACATCATCTTTTGCCAATTTCTTTCTCTCAAACTCGAACTCAAGCTTTGATATGGCACTTCTTGAAGGTTCTCGCTCCACATTGGCCAACCCTTGAAAGTAAGGATCTGCTAGTGCCTGCACAATCATATGAAAAATTAGGATTTCTTTCTTGTTACCTTTAAGAATAATATAAAGTCACATGAGAGAATTTGTAGCATACATCTTCAGCTGATGGTCGATCTTTTGGATCAAATGAAAGAAGACGCTCCAATAAACGAAGAGCCAAAGGATCACAATTAGGAAATTTATGTGAAAAAGGAATTGCCGGTTTCTTGCGCATGTTACTTAGATACCTTCTGGCTTTTTCATTCCGAATCTGCATTTTAGAGTCTAAAGAGATAAGAAAAAGCATTAGCAATAAACGAATGACTGAATTTAAAAAGTAAGAAAACCAACCCTCGCAAGAGCTTCAGAGGAAGGAGTGCCAAGCAGATCAGTCATTAGATCCAACTGGTGCACAACGTTCTTTCCAGGGAACAACGGTCTCCCTGTAAGCATCTCAGCAAATATGCATCCAATCCCCCAGATATCAATGCCAGGAGTATACTGCAAATACGCCAAGTCTTATTTCTATGTCTATATAGTTTGATATATAAATAAATCATAATTGAATACCGCCCTCCATGAACCTAAAAGTAAAGTTGGCAAAAAAAGGATAAATGGGTGAAGCTAGGAACTTTTACTACCAATTGGTCAGTTGGGTTGGGTTGACACGCTAACACTTTATATATCCCTTTTTAATTTTATTTTCTAGGAAATAATTGTGAAGTAAATACGATTAGAATAACTATATTATTAAAATAGACGCAGTAAATACGATTAGAATAACTATATTATTAAAATAGTGATCGAATTTTTAATAAACAAATCTTAGAGGTTGTATGCAATAACGAAGTAAGAGTGACACTAACTCCCTTGCTGTTTAGAAATCCAACAATGCACACAGTAATCAATTTTTTAAAGAATTAACAGACTTCCATGACCATCCTGCAGTTGCAGTTATGCTATATTGCTACTAAATGGACTAATTTCAAATGATAATTTGAAATGGAACCCTTACAATAATCATATCCTGTTCCCTCAAAATCCGACCTAGAGTTACTGGGGTATGTGAATTTAACCTTTATGTTGAGTTTGAGCAAGGATGTTTAAGATTCCATTAGATTTATCCCACTACCATTCTAGTCACTAGTTGATAACTGCTTCCACACTTTTTGTACAAAAATGCATCTGGTAAATAAGTACTTCCATCTTTGGAATTTGCAAAAGAGAATTACAATTTTCAGGAGAAGAAAATAAACAGCCATAACTCAGATTCAGAATGAAGAAACAAGGATGGAAGCATCATACTTTAGAGAAAAATGAGCCACAAAGTTCAGGAGCACGATACCAACGAGTTGCAACATAATCCTGCAAAAAATTACCATATGAAATAAGTAAAGAGACCATAAGCTTCAAATCTAAGTTGAACAGACAACAAAAAACTGTCGGACTATCCGTGCAAAAAAAACAAGAAAAGATACATACTGTCCAGAATATGGCTGTTGGTGCATCATTAAATGATACACGAGCAAGCCCAAAATCACAAATCTTCAAATTACAGTCAGAATTAGCAAGAATGTTTTTTGGTTTCAAATCTCGATGAAACACATTTGCTGCAAAAAAGTAAATGACAGATTACAGGTGTAAGAAAATTTCTGGTAATTTTAATATATAAAACACAAGAATAACATATGATCTTACACGAAAAACGAGAATAGCACAAACCTGTATGAATATATTTTAGGCCACGGAGAAGCTGGTACAAGAAAAATTGATAATGTTGAGGTGACAAATCATCATTAGCCTTAATAACTTGGTGAAGGTCAGATTCCATCAATTCGAAAACAACATAAATATCCTTAAACTCTCTTCTTGAAGGAGGAAGCATTATATGTTTGATTTCTACAATATCAGGATGCTTGAGCAACCGCAGAAGCTTAATTTCTCGAAGAATTCTGGTGGCATCAGAGACATGTTCAAAAACATCATTAATCTTCTTAATTGCAACCTTTTCACCGGTGTGAGTATCAATAGCAGAACCGACAACACCATAGCTTCCTTTCCCAATAACTTCTTGCACTTGGTACCTACTTGCCTCTCCATATTCTGTGAAGAATTCTGCTTCAAGCTGCGTAAATAAGATTAATAAAATACAAGCATTTGATCTTAGTTTCGATAATAAATAATCACATTTGATATGACTATAAAAGTACAGTGACTCTTAAGAGCCAAGCACATAGGTCTAGATGAAAACTGCACATTTATCTTTAGGGGAAAAGAAAAAAAAGAAACACGTTTGCACCTTACACAAGAGGGATACTTAGTTCAATATGTATCTAACTTAATACAAAATTCTTTAGCGTCTATCAATCTACATTTTTCCTGCTAAATACACCAAACTGCCTAATCATCCTATTACGCGTATTACATGACCGAATTTGCAGGACGTGGAACCGGTCATTTAGTACACGCAATAGGAAGATTAAGCACTTGGGAGTATTTTAACAAGAAAAAAAAAACAGATTGATACATTCTAAAGAATTTTGTGAATTTTTTAAGCTAATTATCCATTATACAAAATCACAGACTATGTAATTTCACATAACAGTTGTAAATTTCAGTACTAGTGGATTAAAAGGGCAAAACACTTTCACGGGGCCAATGAGAAGTTATGATGGCAACAGCAAGCAAAAACATAAAACGCAACATCAATCAATATCAACTACAATCAGTTTAAACTTTAGGGTAATAAGTCAAACACTACGCTATACATACATATGTGTTCTTTTTTTTCTCCTTATTTGATAGAATCCCACAAAACACATAACCTCTTATGGGAAAACGACCATCCCGACCAAATGACACAAATCTGCCAGAACCTTAAACCAATCAAGAAATGTGTAGCCTTGGGGGTCACAATACACTAGTTCCAGAAAAGGGTCGCCACTAATATACATCAACATTAAGATACAACAGAAAAAAGTATAAATCATCAATCAGAAACAAAGATCTAGATTTAAAAAAAAAGAGTCAAACCTTTTTATTGGCGTTATGATCGATGGGCACAGGGACAGAAGGAGGGTGAAAGCCAATACGTTTAGGAACTCTGATAACCTTAAGTTGAGAAATATCAAAATCTTGTTTAGTATCTGATGATGCTGAAGATGATGATGAATCAATGTTCACATTACTACTACTATCATCATTAGTGTTATTATTATTATTAGATGATGTTGATGATGATCTAGTACGATGATTATGGTTGTGAAACCAACGAAGAACCCCGTCCACAAGTGTTCCACTCCCCATAATAATGACTTAAAAGTAAGACACTTCGATAGTTGAAAGTCTTGTTTTCAAGTAAGTGTTTTATAGGAAGAAGAAGATATGATGGATGGAATGATGGGAAAGGTCAAAAGACAGGTGTATCCAATGGGAAAATGAAAGTGGAGTTGGATATATGGGAAAATAAAGCTGTCTTGTCTCTGTAGCCGCGTTGCGTCAACTGTGGGTCCCACCGCCCGCCTCAAACCCTAGTCGTGCATGATTTTTTAATTTAGTTTATAGCTTAATCATTCAGTTTTGGTTGATTAAGTCTCCATTACTTATAGCTGTTGTTTTTATTACTCTCCGTCCCATAATAATTTCCGTTTGATTTTTTTACTTCTTTGTTCAATTTTGACAATTAATATTTTTATTTGTGTTATATAATATTTGATAAAAGAAAGAATTATTAACTGCCCTTGTGGTTTGCGTTGACCACAGGTTTCGTCCTTGACCAAAAAAGTTGCACCGCTCGTCCTTAAGTGTGAAACGTTATGCCGTTCGTCCTTGACCAAACGACGTTAAGTTTGACCGTTAAAACCCATCATGTGACTTGCACATGAGGGTAAATTCGTCATTTCAGCACCATAAGGACGAACTGTAGATATATAGAGCATCACTTTTCCCCTTTCCCTTCATTTTTCACCTATTCACTCTCTTTAAAAATTTATCTCTCTCTCTCTCTCTCAATATCCCACACCGGAATCTTTCTCCGGTCACCATCTCTGGCGACTATTCCGGCCACGCGCCACCACCAAATCTCACCACCCTTCTAAAGTGGTAGATCGGGTCCTTGTGACTCCATTTTTGCAACACACGCGCTACAAATCATGACGACGCTCCTTAGATCTCGAGTTAAAGGTTCGGATTTCTGGTTTTCTATATTAGGGTTGTGAATCTGTTTGGGTTGCGTTCGGTCATTAGTCGAATAAAGAAAAACGAAAATTAGATGAAGAAGAGACCGACTCTATTTGACCAAAACAAAAACCAATTATACACATTCATTGGACATCAGTTATCTCTAACCATCATTAGTCCAATAAAGAAAAAAAAAAACGAAAATGGAAACCAAACTTCATCTCGCCAACAATCCAACAACAACATCCATTTCCTAACTCATCTCCATTTATTTCACTACATCTCCTCAACTCCAAACTTATATCAAGAATGAAAACTTGATCTCAGATTGTTTGGTATATAGTATCTCGAATGAGATATCTAAGATTTTTAGATCTATACCAACATACATCATCATTGATCTTTCATGAGGAATAACTTTCTTAATATCCGAATGTTATAAGGAAATAATCAAACAATTATGTTTAACTATTTCCTTCAATTGCCTAATGATAAAACAAAAACACAAAAACATCAAGAAACCTACCGTGACCCACAAGTGGATCTTGAAGTTATTTTAAAAGGCCTTCTTGAATTGGATCGTGCTAAATGAAGACATCAAGGTTGTGTGTTTGTTTTGATTAAGATCGTGATGATAATGAATTGATGAGATCAGTTTGAGTGATAAGATTTGAGTTTGATGACGATGAAGAGATGAGATTGGTTTGATTGATGAAAGGTAATAATATTGGTGATTGGGCATTACTTTAAGAGGCGGATTGTTTGTGTGTTAGGTTAAGATGAGTATGGGGTTAATTGAATCGAACACAAGAGACCCCCTTCAAAAAAAGAAGAAGAAGAACCATTTCCATATTCTCCTGGGTTGAGGTGCGACGAGAGAGAAAAAGAGAGAGACAGAAATGATAGTGATGGTACATGTATGTGGTTAAGATTAGTTTTTATTTAGAGTAACTTACACCGTTCGTCCTTGCACCGTTCGTCCTTGTGGTGTTGAAATGACGAATTTACCTCATGTGCAAGTCACATGATGGGTTTTTAACGGTCAAACTTAACGTCGTTTGGTCAAGGGACGAACGGCGCATAACGCTTCACACTTAAGACTAACGTGCAACTTTTGGTCAAATGACGAAACCCTCTGCGGTCAACGCAAACCACAAGCGACTAAGTAATTTACTCGATAAAAATTATATCAAATGAAAATACATTTAAAACCCAATCTATTCATATATTTTTTATCAAGTATTATATTACATAAATAAATATATTTATGATCAAAATTGAATAAAAATGACTTAAAAAAATCAAATAGGACAATTATTACGACGGAGGTAATATTTATTATTTTTTTCAAACTTAGAGCCCGTTTGGTTTATAGATGGTTGGGATTTAGATTTGAAGTTGGATTTGGATTTTGTATAGGTTTTAAATTAAATGAGAAAGAGAGAAAAATAATTAATTGATATATTATTTTATTAACTTTTTTATATTAAAATATTATATTATATAGAGAAATAAAAAGAGTGGGCCCGTGATACTACCAATCCATATATTTTGAACACTTTCTAAATAGTTACTGTCAAAAGGATTCATCATTCGAATCCAAACCCAAATTGTCAACCAATCAATGCATTAAAGTCTTTTCAAGACAAAACCCAAACCAAAGTATTAAACCAAATGGGCCATTAGTTTGAGTCGAGCTATAATTAGATCCGGATGATACACAAGAGTAATCGCGTGTTTGACGGCAAGTACCCTGTAATTACTATTTCCTACGAGAAATGTTTTTTATTATATTTTTGTGATACGCTAACTTTACAGATAATTTTAAGAAGCTTTAAACTAACTCATCTTAAAAGTGTTGATAATTTTATGATGTTGCAGTAATACAAAGGCAGTAACTCGTAATATTATTGAGGTATAAGGTCAAATTGGTTTACAGTAGCTTACAGTAGTAAGTGGGTAGAAGACACTATCACTTCATTTCATATATATGGTATAAAATTATCCACCTCCCAGTAACGAAACGATGTATTAGGCTATCGGCGTTGTTTGAGCCAATTTAAGTTTAAATTATTTTTGGGTATATGGTGCGTTAAGGTGAGCCAATCGATTTAAGTGTTTTTTAAACTATTTTTCGTATGTTTTATGAAGAGTTTATTTGTTCTAAAATATCTTCAGCATGATATCTAATTAAGTTTTTTTTTTCAAAATTTCTGCTAAGAATATTAATGTTTGTATCTTTTTGCGTTAAGTTGTTTGTTCCACAAATATACTTTAAAGATATGTCCTAATATTAGCACTTGTCTTTAGTAGTGATCAAATATTCAACAAAGCCCATTGGATCTATAAGTGTAAAAAGCCAGTCTTTTATATAGTTTACACATAACTTGCTCATTTAATGTTTTTCACTTGATTTCATAGTAATTACGAGGTATTCAGACGTGTACGTTGCACTAGAGTTTTTTTTTTTGGGGATAAACTATTGAACTCTAACTTATATCTTAAACTTAGCTTTGTTTAATTTGTTATTACTACAAGGGTAGCGTATAATTGGCATGTACGTATGCTATGACTATTTTGTTTAAAGAAATTTTTTATTTTAAACTTTTTGTTTAGCATTTCTCAAATACTTTATAACGCAGTAGATGTATATTTTTCAAAAATAGAATGTTTAAATTATTAATAGTGTAAATAGTTAGTACTTTTATTTTTTAAATTCTAGCATTAAATTGGTGATTATAAGTTCAGTGAGTTTTTCTTATAAATAGTTATATTAAAATTTATTATTATTAGATGGGGTTACTCTATGGTTTAAATGATACTTAAATTTTTAAATTTTACATTAATTTTTTAATTTTTCTTTTATAGTAATGTTTTTTGTCTTAAAATTTTAAGACTTACTTTTATAGGAAGTCTCAAATGCTTTTATATCAGTAGTATGATAATTTACAAATGAGTTCGAGCATTGTTCTCAATAAGATTTCAATGAGACATGCAACCAACTAACCAACGTCTCTAAAATAAATAAGTGCACCCGTGAAACGTCACTTCCAAACCCAAATAA